>PVJX010030733.1:0-21807 GCA_004027295.1 Dolichotis patagonum
CTTCCTCTAAAATTCTGAAAGCCTTAAATGCTCTATAAAATGAGGCCTTTTCTATGTGTGTATGATTAGCTTTTTCACAAGAAGAAAATATCTTGTACATGCTATAGAATTGTGAGAATTCATTTTACATCTCATAAAACTAAATAAAAATTTCTTTGCCACATTGCTTTTTAGCCACCCCCTCAACCATTCGATAACATCCAAGTTAGTGGTGGTTGAACCTCCTGAAAAATTCAGTGTTATTGAGATGGTACACTGCTACCCCAGGTCCTCTATACCGGAAACAAGATTTCACAGGCAATGCAGAAAGTGAGTCTTGACAAGCAGAAGCCTAAGCCCTGAAGAATTATCATGTGAGACCTTTGCTTCTAGCAACTGTGGGCTTTGTGATTGGACTAAACTGCCTTATTTTAGGAAGATGTTTTTAAATGTGTGGCTTTGTCTTTTTTCCTTCTGTCAGTTTTACATATGTAAATATAAATATATATCATTAGTAAGTATATATATATTTGGAAGACTTATATCCCCCCCAGGAAAATGTTTCCTAATTATGAAATAATTCTCTTTTCCAGTAATGCCTTTTGACTTAATTTTTTTCTTTTGTATGCAGCTCTTATAGATTTGTTGGGACTTTCATGAGTTAAACTAAAATTACTTTATGTGATATTCCAGAAGTGGAGACCATTATGTTCATAGGATGCCAGACTAACCTCATTTTATTCTGATGCATTTATTGCTGATGCTGTGTGATGTGAAACCATGATGTCCTCTGCTCAGCACCATTCTGGAGTCTTATGTCATCTGCGCAGCTGTTGTAAGAGCTCTCTTGCTCTAACAGGAACTTGTCCCTGTGGGTGAGCATCTGATCCAGACTGAGTCAGTATCACTATTACAGAGTTCAACAAGAACTACAAGTGTCAGTCCATATCCTGTGGTAGAAGTGATAAGTCTATTTGGGGAATTTTTGTACCCATATTATCCCATGATGTAAAAGAAAGCTGTCTGTAATGAGAGAGAATGAAAATTAACTGTAGAAAAGGACAGAAAGGAGAGTCCGAAGGAAGAGATGGGTGGCGTACAATTTGGGTTCCTGGTTCTAACAGTCTCTGAAACCTGCTCATACCTAACATTTCAAAGGACTTCTTTTGTCTCACTTTTTGTGAATTCTGTGAGACAATAACCATCAATTGCTCGTCTGTGAGTCAGTAACACTTATCTCTTGGCTCACTGTAGGTGGTGTTGGATTTCTATTGATTTATACTTTGCTAGTATGTTCAGCTTTGAGTTACCAGTGTTGGCCATAGAAGGGTGCTAGGCATGGCCTTTAGAAAATGACTGAGCCTATGTGGCTCAGTAAAGCCAGTTATAGTTTCTTCAACGTTTTAAGAAACAGAACAACAAGCAGTGCCATTTGGGAATTATCAGTGTAACTTCAGAGTCACAGTATCTGAAAAGAAGTTTAATTTCATAGGAAAATAGATCCCATTCAGAGCCTTACCTTTGGTTTATAACCAATCACAGAACTGTATTTCCATGGTTCCTTATATAACTATATTTACAAATTTTATTCAATTCAGTTTGAATAAGAATGTAAACCTCATGACTCAGCTGGGACTGAACACCAACTCAAGTATTGCTAAAAAAAAAAAAATAATAAGGAAGTTCCTCATTTAGCTACCATCCCTGGGAAGTGAAATAGCCCACATAAGCATATTTCATACGTATCTGAATATTTATTTAATTACAGAATCTTAAAAAGCTTGAGATTTTTTGATGAAAAATTTTCTAAAACATATTGCATATTTCTGTGTTTTACTATGTATAATAGAACATACAATGAAATAGTCACTCATTCATTAGATATCTAATAAACATGCTATGTTCTAGACACTGTGAGAGGTCTGCAGGTTATAAAAAATAAAAAACACAGACATTATCTTGACCCGTGGAGGTTATATCTTGGCTTATTTTTTAATCAATGATCCATTTTTTATTGTGGATATGAATAGTACTAGTGATGTTTTCAAGTGCTTTTGAGCCACTTAGGTCTCAGCATCTTAACAGCCAATTTTGTAGTCAAATCCAACAAAATTTTTTGTTTCATGACTTCTAAATTTGGAGTTTTATGTAGTAAGAATTTCTACACTAGTAAGTCACAAGAATATTATTCGATATTTTCTTTTGTTTTATGAGTTTCCTTCGACACACAACTGGAGTGTTACTTTGTATATTGTACAAGGCAGTGATATGGTTTTACTTTTCTTCTTATCATTTGCTAGTTGTCTTCTTAATATTTAATAATTTTTCTCTTCCCCATAGGTTTTGTTGGCCATTACTGTCTCCATGGAGCTATTTTTGTGTTCTGTTCCTGTCTCACTATCTATTGATCTGTCTTTGTACCTTGTCATTTTTATTGTCTACCATGTTATTTTTATTACTCTGGCTTGACTGTATAATCTGATACCTGCCAGGTTAAGCTTCCTTTGTTCTTTCTTTAGAGTTGACTCAGCTATTTATGCAATTGAGTTCTGCACAATGTATTTTAGAAAATCAAGTTGCAAAAAATCCTATTGTGATTTAAATAGAAATTATATTACATTTGGAATTTAATCTGAGTATAATTGACATCTTCATGATAGGATATCCTTTCTCAAAGAACCTGGCATATTGACTTGATTTACTTAGATCTTCTTTTATAATTAATTTGTGTTTTTCTTCCTATAAAGGTCTTGTGCATTCTTTCCTAGGTGAAATCCTAAGTAAGGATAGGTCTTGCTGCACCTGTAAATGGCATGACATTTCTAATTGGCTAGTACTGGTACAGAGCAGTTCTATTGAATTTTGTAAATTGCTTCCCTTTCTTGAGTTGAATGCATGAAATTTGTTTTCAATCTTTTTTATTTGCTAGCAAATGTATTCAAACTAGAAATTTGTAAGTACTTGCTTAGCTATGTTCCAAAAACTTGGCAGGTAATGTTTCCTTGTCTGCCAGTTCTAAGCATTTTGTAATTCTTCTTACGGTATTCTTTTTAACCTGAGTACTTAACAGTATAGTACTTAAATTTTCTAGCTACATGAGATTATAAAACACTCTATTGCTGAATTATAATTTTATTGTATGATAGAACATGGTCTGAATACTATTGGTTATTTGGCTTTTAACACACAGAATTTTGTTTTTCTCAAAAACAGTGTATATTCTTTGTTAGGTACATGTTTATCAACATCTGTTAGTTTGAACTTACTAATCATGTTATTCAAATCTCCTGTAATTTTTGGTTTTTAAGAATCTTGATTTAAAGATTTGTGGGAGGGTTGTTAAAATATGAAATTATAATTTTAATTTTCACTGTGTAGGATGACATGACATAAATTTATTGGAGATACTCTTGGGTATACATGTGCTCATTATTGTTACTTCTTTGATTTATAATTCCTTTTACCAAGATATTATTTAACCCAGGCATGGGGTTATGAGGTGTAGGAAAATTCTAGATGGTGTAAATATGAAAGGAATCAGTGACCAACCGTACATGAATGAGAAGGTGCTTCATGGGTCACTGTAGATTTGGCTTGAGAAGTTAGGATGGATGGTATCTTAGTCCATTTGTGCTATTATAACAAAATTCTGCAGAATGAGTAATATATAAGGAATGTAAATTAAATTAAATTAAATTAATCTGGAGGCAGGAAAGTTCAAGATCAGGTTTTGGCTATTTGGTGACAGCTGCTCTCTGCTTCCAAGATGGCACCTTGTTGTTCTTTCCTCTGGCAGGGAATCATGCTGAGTCCTCATTTAGCAGAAAGCAGAAAATGTCAAGTAGAAAAAGTGCTTAATGCAGTGTGAAACTTCTTTAAAGTTTTTGATTCCATTCATGAGAAGGGGTGCTCTCATGACCTAACCCTCACTTGAAACTCCAATATCTTAATACCATCTTATTAGGTTTTAGTACCTAAGTTTTTGAGGCAACATATTCAAGCCATAGCAGATGATAATATTAATTAGTGCAATAAGACAGATGGAAGGTTTTGTGGGCAGAAAGGGGTAGCAAAGTTGAGATGAGTGAAAATTCATTCATTCATATCTTCATTAAGTAAATATTTACTAAGTGTCTTTTATATGACAGCCACTAAACTAGGCATATTAAAAAGTATTCGGGGTAGATTTAACATAAATTGATTTCCAAGTCTCACCAAAGATTTGCTAATGAAGAAGCAAGTTAAAGTACATATCATGATTGACGTATTCATATGCAAGCAATTGAATATAGAAGGCCTAATGTAGTACGTACTGGATAGTTCAATAAAATCTCCAATTGTCTTTAGAAAATTCAGAGCACAATATATAAACTACTACTGTATTGCAAAATAAAAAAATACAAATTTACTCTTGTATCTGGAATGATTCTATATGTTAGAATCAGACTAGACCTATAGCACATCCTTTTCAAAGGTATAAAGCAATGGTCTTTGGGATTCCTTGAGCATGCGATTTCCTTGGATTCTGGATCAAAAGGCATATTCCTGGACGGTCTCCTCAGAGATTCAGGAGGTCTAGAGTGAATGTAAGATTCTACATTTAAAAACCTCCTTAGCTGATTATGACACCAAAACCAGATTTTGAGAAATGTTGCTGTCAACTCTTATTAATTCAAATTACAGTTTATTAGCAAACAACTGAAGACAGACAACAATGAAACCAAAACTTATTGTTTTTTCAGCTGGGAAACTTAGCTGTGAACTTACTTGTACTTGATCTTGTTTAAGCACAAATTTGCTTCTTAAATATATTTAGAATTTTTTTGTAATGTGCTAATAATCTAACAAATAATCTTCATACATTTAAAAAATATTTCCAGCCACACAGATCGTCTCCAAGCTGGTCTTGTTTTTGTACCTGTACCAAAGCCTTTAATTTTTCCTCCCAGAAAGTCCTCTTTTGGTCTCAGGCTCTGTGATGTCCAAGTTCTTTGCTAGATCCTTCTGTTGAGAAAGGGGCATTTTATGAGTAGTTTCCAGATTTAGGAAAAAGAGGATCATGAGCAATCTTTTTATTTTTCCTTCTTTAACAAAAAGATAAAAAATTATTTGACTCGACCAAATTTTATTTTTTCCTCTAGAAACTATTAGAAATGTGACATAAGGTATAATATCTTTTGATTTCTGGAAGCGTCTTGGCAGTATTCTGGGGGAAATCTCCACAGCCACTCCTTTTCCATAAGAGATTATTTTTTTCCTTCCCCACTTAGGAAAACTGCCTCCAATTTGCTTCTTGTTGACAACTGAAGCAGGTTTGGGAAGCTATTCAACTTTAATAAGAGACTCTATCTAAATTAAGACTGGCTTAAATTCAGAATTGCTTTAGGATTAAGGAGCACAAATAAAATTGAAAACAAAACTAAAATTGAGCCAAGTTTAATATCCACAGTATGAACAGGATAACAAAAACAATTATATATTAATAGACATGAACACTCATGGTAGGGAAATTGTTCCCAAACTGAATATTGAATAGATAATACAATGATTAAGCATATAGAATAGCCCATTGTGTTTAAGCCAGCTAGAAAATTATAAAAATTTATGGGCATGCAACATACAAGTGATTTTTCATAAGATATCCTTAGTTGACAACTAGATTAAATGGAAAAACATGTAGAAGATTGGAAGAAGGCCATTGTGAATGGAAAAGTACACACTGAAATAGAAATTAGTGTCATGAAACATGAGATTGTTGGAGGACTTGGATTTAATCCAACAACAAAGAGGAGATTCTTGCTGCTGCAAAATGAGAGTTAGGAGACACAGAAAAGGCTAGGGAACAAAGAAGGACACAGAGTGCTCATGATATTACACACTAGGAGCACACAAGCATTTAATAAAGGCAACTGCTGTGTTTTGATGGCTATATTTAGTGATTAGATCCTATATTGTCTCATCTGCTGATCTAATAATGGCTTAGCAAAATATTAGAGCTCCTCTCATTTTGAATTGTTGAGACTAAACTCAGGTTAATAGCCAGTGATACTGCGAGTCTTTTCTAAATATTTATTAACTGCTTGATTGATTCATTGCCCTGGAATTTTGACAGGGGTTGATTCTGACCTTACTGGCTTCTCATCCTTAAATTGTGTTTTTTTCTTTTCTTGGAAAACCATAGTAGTATTTGTCATAGTAGTATTAGTCTGTGGTTATTAGAAAAGGTATGTTGAAACCATGATGAGATACCTTATAACATCAAATAGCTAAAATCATAAGGATCAATTATATTAACTGTTGGCAAGAATGTAGAAGAACTGGAACTTATGTATACTGCTGGTGGATTAAAACTACTTTGTAAAACAGTTTATCGGTGCCTTGAAAAGTTAAATGTATACTTATCATAGGATCCATCCTTTCTACTCTGAGGTATTTATCCAAGATCATTGAAAACATGTACACAAAAGCCTTGTGTGTAAATTGTTCAGAGCAGTTTATTTGTACTGTAATAGCCAGAAACTGGAAGCAATCCTAACGTCCATCAACAGGTGAATGGAGAAACTCACAGTGGCAGGTTTTCACAATGAGGTCTTAGCACACAGAACTATTGTTATATGCAACAACATAAAGGAACTTCAAAATAAGTAGAAGGAAAGAAAGAACTAGAATAAAAACTAGAATGAGTTATCTTCCCTAATTCTAGAGAATAGTTTAAGAAAAGAGTTCAGTGGTTTCTGATGACAGAGTTGGGCATGGAGGGAAAGGAGGAAACACAAAAGGATTGTTGGATGAATAATATTCATTATCTTGATCATGACAGTGGTTTCAGGAATAGATACTGTATTTGTGTATATATATATACACACACATATATATATATATATACACAAATATATATATATATATATATCACAAGTCATCAGATTTCAACTTTAAATATGTTCAGTTTATTGTATGTCAGTTATGCCTCAATAAAGCTAAATAAAAATAAAAGAAACTTAGAACCTTCTACCTTTAACATTAGGAAAGGACATATCAGAGCATTATATACAGATATTCCTTAACTTACAATGGGTTTACATCTCAATAAGTCCACCATGAATTGAAAATACTGTAGGTCAAAATGCACTAAACACACCAAGCCCACCGAACACCGTAGCTTAGCAGCATAGTACCCTGTGAACCCCAGTGGTTTCCCCTTGTGATCCTGTGGTTGACTGGGAGTTGCAACTTGTTGCCACTGTTCAGCATCATGAGAGAGGATACAGCTGTGCATTGCTAGCTGGGAGAACTCAAAATTCAAAATTCCAAGTACGGTTGAACATGTATCACTTTTACACCAGTCTGTGGCTGGAAGACAGACATGTAAGTGTTTCAGGATCCCTGCTCAGACTGGCTTCACTGAGATGTTTTGATAACAAATATATAATTAGCAGCAGGGAAGCAAGTTAAAGTCTATGACGACCATAAAAGTTTTGAGATGGTGACAGCCACAACAACAGGTCTCCACTAAGTAAGATAATCATGTAATTAGCATCGAAAAGGCTGAAGACCTCATCTGGCAGGAACTTCTTCATATTAACAACAAACTATAATGCAGAACTGCATGGACATCTTTCTCTGCCCTGAAATTTGATGATTAGGTATATAATTGCACAGAGACATAGGCTTGTGTGGAAACCCCAGCTGTTACACAAATTCCTTGTCTAGCTTTTTCATTGATTATCTGCTGTGTGGACCCAAAGTATCTTTCTTCTCAGTGGCTCCTGACCTGTGATCTGTATTTTATATGGAGATCCCGAGATACTCAGATTTGAGGCCAGGCCCAGTAGTGAACATTTGATAAATAGTTGCCAAGGGAAGGAGGGTCTGAAGAGTATGCTTTAGACTCTAGGAAGACTTTAAAAAGGATGTCTCCATTACATCTCCAAGTTGCTAGACTATTAAATCTACCAACATCACCTCAACACTGTATCAGTTTATTAAAATATAGGTAGGTGCTTGCAGGAGAATGTATTTAATACAGAATACATAAATTTATAAGATTATCTTACAATATTCAACACAAAGTCAAATGGAGAATAGTGCGAGGGATCTGTCCGTGTACTGAAGATCTGAAGAATCCAGTGGAAGGCCCGATGCCCACTGAGTTGATATCAGAAGTCCGAGGAAACCTTGTTGGAAGACTGAAGGGTCTGTGCTGAAACTCCAAGGGCTGCTGCTAGAGGCTAGGGGGTCTGTGGCAAAAGGCTGAAGGATCTGCACTGTAGCCAGAAGGCATGCTCAAGAGGAAACAGACGATCAGAGAGCCTCCTGAGAGAGCAGCAGCCATCCTTAGCGACAGGGAGGACCCCAGCTCCATTAACAATAGCCATATCTCTCTTGAGGAAAGAAAACAGCCAAGCTTTTTTGGGAAAATCAGCATGAAATCCTCTCCTTCTGTTCTCCTTTTATGCTATTGACAGCCCAGGTGGGTCTTCTATGCCCAAAACCACGTTGACACAATTCAGCTGAGCATTCCCACTGAAACTGATCATTAATTAATCCACCATAGGTATGAATCTGTCAACCTTGTGTAACTTCATAAGGAATACGTTAAGCTATTTGTATTATTTCATCTATAGAAAAGTCAGTCAAAAGAGCAACACTTTCATAATATTTATTGCTCTGTGGCAGCCTTCAAATGTGTAGATAACAAAAATAATCTGTGGCACCAGAGGGTAAGTCCCTGGTCTACATCTGCTTTAAATTATCCCATAGGCATTGATAAGCTCACGCAAAATATGGGCTGGCTGAAGAACTAAGCACCCTAAATACAGATTTCCAGAACATGTTAGAAATAGACACTTCAAGGTGTTCTTGAACTGAGCTATCGCATTAGCCTAACAGATATTGACTGATATTCTTTTATTCAAAGAAACAAGGCAGTGGAGTTTATTGCACTATTTAGTAGCAGAAAAGAAGGTCGCTCATTATCTTGGACAGCTTTCCCATATTTTGACTTCAGCGTCACCATAGACTTCCTGTCCTTTTCCCTCCCTCTGGCCCTCTCCTCTGCCAGTCAACTGCAATGTCCACACTGAATTTACCTGCACAGTATCTCTCAGCTTGTTCTCTTCTATGTCCTTGTACCTGAGCATAGACCATAGCCAAAGTTACGAGTCTTCCAGTTTGGTCTTCTGACCAGCAGTATTGACATCCCCTGGGACACCCCGCCATAGACAATTCAAATCAGAAATTCTGGGGGTGGAGGCTGCCAATCTGGTTTTACAAGCCTTCAGGTTATTCTGATACATGCTGATGATGGAGACCCTGGTCTAACTATTTTTCCAGGTTCTCTCCTCAGTCACAATTGTGTTGCCTATCATTGCCAGACACAATGTCCAAAGCATAGCTATGACCATATTCCTCCTTAGGGCAAAACCAGTCAGCCTTCCTCACTGGTTATGATAACAGGATGCAGGGCTCACTGAACACTTTCAATGTTGCTGGGCTGTGTAGCTCTCAGTTGGGTATGATACATATTAAAGAACTGTGCAATAAATGGATGTGTGACCACCTACACTTCTGTGGCATCAAATTGCAGTGGTCTCCATCAGTGGTTCTGAGCTTTGGCTGCACATTACAATTATTTGGAGATTTAATAAAAATACTCCACCCTAGAACTGTTAAATAGGGATATTTATTGGTGTGATCCTGCATAAAATTTTAAAAGCTTCCTAAGATAATGATGTGAAACTGGATTTTGAAGCCACCATCTCTATGACTTCTGCCTTCCTGTCTTGTTTCTCTTGTAGCTGATGTCACCTTGTCCATAGCTGTAGTGGTCACTCCCCTGCTGTGGGCTGTATCACTAATCATGATATGTAAGAACCAGAGGGCAGTAACTGGGCTGACTCAGCATCCTACAAATGGTATTTTTGCATGTACTGCCTAATCAGTGTCTTCAATTTAGAAACTGCCCTAACTTCTCTATAGCCTGCTTTGTACACAGTGGCCACAAGAATGAGCTTGTTCAAATCTCAGACAGACCATGGCATTCGCTCTGCTCAGAAGGTTCCTTCAAATTAAAAGCAAACATTCGTATAATGACTTAAGTATTTTTATTTTACTCCTTGCCTATACCTCACACATCCATTCCCCACATTAGTTTTGTGGTCTCAGCAACTATTCTCCCTCCAGTTTACTCTGCTCTGGCCTCATCGACTTCCTCCTTGTTCACTGGGAGCACTTGAGCCTTTGTACTTCTTGTCCCTGTGTCTATAATCATCCTCACCCTTTTGTAGATCATAGATCAACTATCTCAGTAAGACTTACTCAGACGATCTGTTTAAAATTGCTGACATCTTGGTGCTTCTTCTTGGCTTTATTTATTTATGGTTTATTGCCCATCTCAAATTGCAAACTCCATGGGGGAAGGGAGTTGTGTCTCTCTCTTCTGTATATCCAATGCTGAGAACAATACTTGACACATAGTAGTTGCTGAATAAATACTGATAGAATGAATGAGTGCTTGACCCTTATTTTCAGGCTTCTAATTTCAAAGTCCACTTTAGAACTTGAGCTCCTATATTGTGCTGTATGTCCACCTTCCTACGCAGGTGAGCCCTTCGTCTACACCAGGCCAGCTAGAATGGGCTCTTTGTTCTCTGGCAATACCTTACAGGGGATGAATAGCTGCTGTGAACAACAGCAGAGCTGAGATGTTCATGCCTACTGTGTGCCTTGTAGTCCCCATCTCTGCCACTGCCTTTATTCTGTTAGCTTATTGGCTCATTCCAGTCTTGATCATTTTCCTTCAGCTGCCTACTTCTATGAGCTATATGATGTCTGTCCCGTATCAGTGGAACACAGCTGTGGGCAGCTTAGTGTTCACATTTTTATTCCATCCTCTTTGTCTGTTGAGTTTTAAACAGATTGTTTCTGTTTTCTGACAGGAACTTCTGTGAGTTAAAGTCTTTCAATTAAGATGATTGTTCTTTCTCCGTATCTATGCATCCATGTATATATCTTTCATGTCCCCTGAATGTAGGATCTAAGAGAACAGGGATTTTTGTCACATTTTTGTTCTCTGCTCTTTCACTGGTGCCTAGAACAGTGACTTACCCATTGGAGTCACATGATGTATAAGAATTTGTTGAACAAATGAGTAATTGATTTTCCTTCGGTTAAGGGTATTGGTGCCATTACTGAGTTCCCAAGTATGAAAATTAAGTGGGAAAATAACGTAAACTAATGGTTCCATTTGGAGGAAGTCACAGAGTGAGTGCCACGCTTCTTGATTACATCTTTGCTGTTCAAATTCATGGTTCCTTGGCCCCAAAATGGGAATAAACAGGAAGAAAATCAAATTGTGGATAACTCACTGTAGAAATGGTAAAAGAGGTATATAGGAACAGATGGAGATACAGAATCATCTATTACAAAATAAACATGCATCCATTTAAAAACTTGAGAATGTGACAGCAAGAAGTTTCAGAAGATCCAGGTGTTAGGTGGGATGCATAAACACACAACGGACATTTGTACTTTTCATAGTGAGAGCAAGGCTTAAGGCAATTAGAATGACTGTGAACAAGCTATATTCCTTCATGATGAAAAAGACCAATTTATATGCCTTTCTAAGAAAGGCAATATAGGAAATATCCCAGGACACAACAGCTTTGGGAAAAACTTCAGGATCTCAAAGACATGCCTGTACTCCCATGTTCACTGCAGAATTATTCACAATATTCAAGATGTGACAACCACTAAGAGAGGAATAGATGAAAAAATGTGCCATTTACATACAATGGAATACTATTCATCCTTAAAAAAGAAGAACTGCTATATGTCATAACATGGATGAAACTGGAAAACATATGATAAATGAAATAAGCCAACAGAAGGGCAATTACTGTTTCATTCTGCCTATATGAGATGTTTAAATTAGTTAACTTCATAGAATTAAAGAATGGAATGTATCCAGAGGTGGGGTGGGAAATAGTTCCTAATCAACTAGTGTAAAATTTCAGTTTAGCAAAATAAATAACCTCTTAAGATTTGGTTTACAGTGCTTTACTTATAGTCAACATTCCTGTGTCATACACTTAATTTGTTAAGAGAATACTCTCATGTTATGTATTCTTACCATTATAAACTAAACAACTTAAGTACAAACACAAGAAAGATAAAAGATTTCAAAGTCCAGCAATGTCTAAGTGACTTTTGGGAGGATCAGTGGGACCAGGAAGGAAAATTGACCTTGCCTATGGCTTCTAGGCATTTCCACTTCTTAGTCTCTTTATCTGCTGACTCTGCTTAGGGCAGGAAATATACTGTACTTAAAGTATAAGTATAAAGTCTTTAGGATAAACATGAAGTACTAAAAATTATTTGTTGTTTACCCTAAATTCAAATTTAACTAGATGTTTTGTATTATAATTTGCTGAATCTGAATCTTATTCCTGGTATCACATAAAATAATTATAATTTCTGTGCTGTAAAAGGGTTTAATTAATAATAAACAATACAAGGAAATCTGTGGAAAGCACTTTTACACCTTCCTAACTTACCATCTTTTCCACCTCGTTAGTCTGCAATGCCACTTACCACACTGGATCTCAAATCATTATTTTTGAGCTTATTTATCTTTCAGTATTACTAAGCAGGTGGGAGTGAGGGAAGGGAGTGTTAGTTCATGGGACCTTATTTGTGCCTTCACAAGGGTGCTCCATCTGTTAGAGGTTCTAAGCCAAACTTCACCACAGTCAGGGTTGGGAATGACATAGTAGGAGCGGGTTGGGGAGAATGCCCTGGCCTGAGGGGGAAACAGTTAACCCGCAGTGTTTGCAGACCCTGTATTTGGGACTTCATCTATCCTTTAAAATGTATTTGTAACCCCAAAATCAATACTCATGGCACTTTCTTGGTCAGTCACAAAAAAGTACAAAAGCAAAAAATCTGTCACCCGACACACATATTCCCAGGGCGGTCCCAACCTAGTAACAACATATTTTCTTGTTTCAGCTCTCATCTTACAAATAAAAGTTTTTCTCAAAGTGTATTTAGTGCCGTTTTTTGGTTTGCATTTTTGTGTTTTTGTTTGTTTAAAATTCCCACCAATCTAATTCTGAATGGCTGTTTCTAACACATTCTAATGGTGTTTCTAAGTACAAGAAGGCTTTGATGTGCCTTTCAGAGAAAATACATGTTTGATAAGCTTTATTCAGCATAGAGTGCTGTTGGCCATGAGTTCAGGGTAAGTGAATCAACAATATGTATTAAATTAGATGTTTTTAAGCAGAAACAGACACAATACAAGGACACACATTGTTCTATGGGTGAAAATGTTGCGAGCACAAGCTTGAAGGAACCTGACTTGCATTTCCACTAGGAATCATGGTCATTCTTCAATTCAGTGTTTGCACCCACTCTGTAGAACTTACCTACTGTGAATAACGAGAATTGACCCGTATCTCCTAAATACACCTTATTGTGGGATTGTGACAGACATTTCATCAGGCCCGTGGACAACTTGGGGTCATGGCGATATATTACTGAAATGTTTCTCAAAAGAAGGAAAAGTCTGGCTATGATATTAGGAAAGGGAGATGTAAATGCAAATGGAGTTGCTAGTTTTCTACATACTTCCTTTTGAGAAAATACCAGTGACAAGCTTTCCTGCTTCTGGCATTTATTTTTCCTTTACAAGCTTAATTTTTATTCTTGCTTTTCAAGAAGAAAGTTTGTTGGCAGCAGGTAATGATACTTAAGGGATTTTATTTTGGGATCAGATATCTTTGCATTCCACTCTTAGAAAACCTAAGCAGGCAACTGGCAATGGATTGCTTCAGCACTTGACAAGCATAGTGTTAAGATGTTTCATGAGATTTTTATTAATATAGTTAGGAAAGGCCAGAAAGAGCCAATTTATCCACATTAGCCCCTTTAACCCATTTTGCCTGAATGACTCAATCATTATTGCCCTGGATCTTGTTTCTTCTGGGAATTCTGAACAGTGTTAGAATTAAATTACCGCCACTCAAACATTTTGTTCTTGTTTTTGAAAGAAAGCCTTGTCCAAAAGGCCTCTTTTCTCTCTCTTCCTGGAGTGAAACACAGTGATCCTTGAGCAAAGCCAGATAGGTAGGTTAGAAGATGTTCCTCTCATCAAGCTTTCAATTTTTTAAAAGTATCTATTACTGAGAAACACTTCTCAGGTCCAGCTGGCTGTGAAATGACTAATAACCAGCAGCTCCTTCTCCGAGTTCTTCCCTACTGCGTGCTAGACTCAGCATGCCCAGCCTGGGAAGATGCAGAATTGACTTTGATATGACTTTTCTGCTTCTTTGCCCGACTTCCTGAGTCAGGTCAAGGTCCCTGCTTTCCTTTCTCCATCTTTTCCACTTTCATTTTCTGAAAATTCACCAATTAAAAGAATTTCTGAGAATATAAACTGGTGTGACCATTTTGCATGACCATTTGTCAATATCAATCAAATTTTGTAGTTTTAATCTATCAATCCTACTTCTAGAAATTTATCCTAAGACAAACATACAAAGATACAGGTGTAAAAATGCTTGTGAAGCATTTATAATAATAAAAACAAAACAATCTTACCCCCTAAGAAAACCTTAAAAACAACTTTCAATATCATATTTGAAACTCATTAAAGACAGAAAAGCACATCTCTGTATACTGACCTGGAATATCTGCAACTTTCTATCAACTATATATGGCAAGTTACAGAAAATATGCAGTGTAAGCCAGTATATAAAATTGAAAAGAACACATGTGTACAAAAGATGCATAAAAGGATAATACCAATCTGTTGACTGTAGTGATCTTCCAGGCTATTTGAACTTGGTATGAGGTGGATGGGGAGAAGACAGTTGACGGCTTTTACTTTTTTATTTTATGCATGTTTCATTGGTTAGTTTGTTACAATAAACATGGATAATTTGATAACAAATTTTATCTCTTATTTTGCATTTGGGGAACTCCTGTGGAGAGGCAATAGTTGCACCATCAGACATTTACCTCTTCAGTCACCTCACATGATATCGTTGGGTGGCAGTGCCCAAGTATGCTGCCATAATCATCCATTTTATTGATGGATTTCAATTTTTACACCTCATTTCTGTGCTACCTGATGTCAAAAATCTGTTTAGTTGCTTCCTCATTAGCCTTTTGAGGTCCAACATAAACTAGTTGGAACCTGAGCATACCTGGTCACCTTTGGGCTAAGAAAAGCTTTACCTTGCTGTGTGGTAAAGGGACTCAACCCCTTGTTTCTCTCACTACCCTGAGACCAATAATCTCACAACTGCTGACCATGACAAAACCTAATGGTCAACACATGAGTGCAGTAAACACTGTTACCCTCCCTGTAAGTGTGTTCTTTGAACTACCCAATCCACAACCTGCAGAGAAAGTCTAAGGGATAATGCCGTGAATCCTTGTAAAGCAAGCCCTTCCAGACCCGTCTTGGTCCCTTTCACTCCACATTGCTTACTGAGCTCTCTGCAGCTATGGACTTCTAGACTTTCTGTCAGCCTCCCATCAGCACCCTAACCTCTCTGGGGCCTGTGACTAGTAAGTTTCTTGTTTCATGCATGTTGGTTTCACTCCCTCATCCTGTCTCACATGACACACATATCTGAACCTCATTTTCTGTTAAATCAGAGCTCTTCTAGTGAGCAGCTAGCTTGGCTTATGGTGGCTATTGACTGAGGAACCTCAAGAGCAAATTGGTTTAGTACATGGTGAGAGGCATGGGTCTAGTTTTAGTCTTCTGCATATGGATAGCCAATTTTTCCAGCACCATTTGTTAAATAGACTATCACTCTTTCAGCAAACATGCTTGGCCCCTTTATCAAAGATAAGGTGGCTGAGTGTGTTTGTGGTTGTGGTTGTATCTTCCAATCTATTCCATTCATCTTCAGGTCTGTTTTCATTCCAGTACCATGTTGATTTTATTACAGTAGCTTTGTAGTATAACTTCAAATCAGGGATTATGATGCCTCCTGCCTTGCCTTTGCTGCTTAGAATTGCCTTTGCTATTCTAGATCTCTTCTGGTTCCAGATGAATTTTAGAAGTGATTTCTCTAGATTTATGAGGTATGTTAGTGGTATTTTGGTTGGGATGGCATTGAATCTGTATAATAATTCTGATGGATCAAAGATCTAAATATTAAAACAGAAACACTAAATCTGTTGGAAGACAAAGTAGGTAAAAATCTTGAAGACATAGGGGTAGGTAGAGAATTCATGAACAAGAATCAAACCACATGGGAGATACTTCTCAGAATCAATAACTGGGACCACATCTTGTTAAAGAGTTTCTGCATGTTGAAAGAGATTTCCAGCAGAGTGAAAAGAAAACCCACAAATTGGGAAAAAATCTTAGTGAACTATCCCTCAGACAAAGGACTTCTGTCTAGAACTTATAAAGAATTTTAAAAAATCACCCTCGAAATTCAAAGACCTAATCCAAAAATGGGCATCTGAAATAAATACACAGTTCTCTAATGAAGAAATATGAATGGCAAATAAATACATGAAAAAATTGTTCATCATTATTAGTCATTAGAGAAATGCCAATTAAAATCACACTGAGATTCCATCTCATCCCAGAAAGAATGGCCAGGATAAAAAAAAAAAAACTACCAACAACAAATGCTGGAGAGGCTGTGGGGAAAAAGGAACTCTTCTGCACTGTTGGTGGGAGTGTAGACTGGTGCAACCACTGTGGAGGTCAGTCTGGAGATTCCTCAAAAAGCTGGGTTTGGAAGTCCCATTTGACCCAGCTATTCCACTTCTGGGCATATGCCCAGAAGAACTGAAAACATCATACCACATTGATATCTGTGCACCCATGTTTATAGCAGCACAGTTTGCAATAGCCAGATCTTGGAAACAACCTAAGTGCCCATCAACTGAGGAATAGATTAAAAAGATGTGGTATTTTTATACAACGGAGTACTACTCAGCTATAAAGAATGATCACATTGAGATACTTATAAATAAATGGACACGACTTGAGACCATACTCATAGTGAAATAAACCAAACTCACATGTGTAAATACCATATAGTCTCCCTAGTATGAGAACTGGAAAGAGTATATGAGATTTTATAGTAATCATGATTCCCCATTACATAGCTTTGAAGCCTTTCAATGTTTTCATTCATCAGTTGGAATGGTTTTATTCTGTTTTGTTTGACTTTATTATGTGATGGTATGAACAGCTGTTTTGAAGAAAACAAAACATTATGGCAGCCATTGCTGATTTAATATTGTGTCTTGCTTTGAAGACCTACCATGCTTCTATTCTTCTATTACCATCGGTTCTATCATGTTGTGTTTTATTGGGATTTTACTATATGTGATAGTGTAAACAATTTTTTTATTGAAAATGAGATATTATAGTAGCCATTGATCATTCTCTGTTATTCAGTTCAGAATGCCCTGTAATTCTTTCATTCTTTTGAATAGTTTTATACTATTTTTTATGTTTGATATTATTGTGTTTGAAACTATGCTCAACTATAGCAGAGAAAGAGATATTTTGACAGCTACTATTAATGTCCGGTTGTCTTGTTGTAAAGTGCTGTGTTGCTTATGTTGTTCTGTTCTGATCTGCTTTATTCTGCCCTCTTTTGTTTTATTCTCTTTAAAATAAAAAAAGAGCAAATTGGTAAAAATCTCAATATTTGTTCAGCAGGTATCTGTGACATACCAACAGATAGGTGTGGAGACTATTTGGCCATGAGAAGAGGAGCTGCCAAGAAGGAGGTTCAGTTAAAAGAGAATTAGCTTATAATTGCTGAGAGTTCACTAAAACTTAATGGCTTGACCTAGTGTTTGAGTCTTATGTAACACTAAGAGCTTATCCTTCATAGATAACAGGAGCAAGAAAGAAGGAGCAAAAAAGAAGGAAATTAAATGGCTACACTGACCGGAATCCACATTGAAAATTCCAGGTGTTGGGCCGGGGATTTAGCTCAGTGGCTTAAGCGCCTGCCTGGCAAGCGCGAGGTCGTGAGTTCGATCCCTGGTACCAAAAAAAAAAAAAAAAAAAAAAAAAAAAAAAAAAAAGAAAATTCCAGGTGTCAAAGTGTCCTATATCTCAGTTCAAAATGTTTGATGTCTCCTCAGCATGTTTGCTGAAATGGCATAATTAATTATACACTATGTAAAAAAATGAGTTGATTCATTCAGTTCTTCAACAACCATTTTGCTGCTATGTTTCAAGGATGAAGCATGATTGAAGTATTGAACAGATTATTCATTTGTGCTTGATAAAGCTGGCATTGAAGAACCAAGGCATTTTGGTGCCAAGGAACTGACTCCTGCTGGGGTGTCAAGCACTGATTTTTATCCGTGTAAATTCACTCTGCCATCTGTTGTAACAGGAGAAAACACTTTTTGTTGCTTACTTAAAAATGTTAATGAAGAAACCTCCCTGAAGAACAGATGTAAAACTCTCATTCAACTTTAGGTTGTCCTGTTTTAAAGCATGTAGGAATTAGGTGAGACAGTGAGGCAAGAAAGGTTCTTGTGCCCAGAATTATAGAAACAGTTTCATTGCAGATCTCCAGGAATATGTCAAGGAAAAATTAAGTGACTTTATTAACTAAGAAGAATCCATATGATCTGTGAATACACCTTGAACAGACAGTAGGAGTCAGGGGGAAACATGAAGACTCAACTTTGAGCAACTAAGAAATACCAAATAGGACCACATAGGAATATCCTGTGGACAGGTGTGAGTGGCATTTAGTGCTTCCTAGTGAGCATTATTAACGTTAAAACATAAAACAATAGATTTATTCTATGTCTATATGTAATACATTCCATCTCCCTTCTTCCTGAGATACCATCCCAGCAATTGTTTTTGGTTATCTGCCCAGAACAGTGGTCACTGCTGCAATGGAAAACCTCGTGAGTTGCTTGTTGTTCATCTGTGTCCCCTCTCCATTCCTTGGAAAGAGAGCACCCACCATGTTCCAGTAGCTTTTATATTACTTACCACTTATCACCCAGCAAGTATTTACTAAAACAAGTGTGTCCGACTGCAGCCCATGGGTGGGACATGCTTGGTCTGCCTGAACCAGGTTGAGTGAAGAAGATGACTTGGATCATACATATAACATATAATAATATATTAATGCACATAAGCAACAAAATGTCCTTTTAAAATATTTTATATAATATTTTATATAAAATATTATTATATATTTTACATACATTTTATATATAAATATAAAATATAAAACATATATTATATATAAAATATTATTTTATATAAATATTATAGAAAATAATATTTTATATATATTTTATACAATATTTTATATAATATTTTTATATGACTGTTATGTAATATTTTTATATAATGACTGTGTTATAATTTTATATAATGACTGTGTTATAAACACAGTCATTATATTATAAGAGGAACCACATTCTAAGCCCTGTACCAGTTGGTGCAGTTAAAGAGATGAAAGTGTACTGTTTTGGTAAGTAAGAACCTCACTGCCTCACAGCAGAGAAAGCCATGCAAGCCGCAGATTACAGATTTATCCTTAATCTTCATTCCTTCATTCACTCTAGAGACAGAGACAGTGCTCTGTCTCTAGAATGCAGCCCCCACCTGACCACCACTCACTGCCTGTGTCTGAGTCCATGCCACTTTTTTCTCTTACCTGGACCAAGTGTGACCTCTGCTTTTGTTCACTGCAACCTCTTTACCTTACTGCAACAAGAAGGGTCCTTTTTAAAAAATGGAAGTCATATTGTATCACTACCTTGTTCAAAACTTTCCAATTGTTTCTTGTTAAAATTTCAACCCTTTACATGGTCTCTGTCCATCTCTTTCTGTCCCTCTGATGCATCACAGTAGCCTTGTTTCTCTAGCTTATTCCTGTCTCAGCACCTTACATCTGCTTTACCTCTGCCTAAATAACCTTCATCCTATCTTTGTATGATTTGCTGGGTTTCTGCACAAATGTTCTACTTTGGAAGGCACTTTCCTAACCATACTGCTTAAAGTGTGTCTCTTCCAATCTCTATATCTCATCTCTTTCTCATTTTCATAGCATTGATGTCTGAAAAAAAAGTCTCCTTACTGTGTGTGTGCTGATTGTGTGTGTTCTCCACTGAGCCTGAAAACTAGAGAAGAGGAGGGACTTGGTCATGTTTCCCCTCTATTACTTGGGTATGGGACAGTGTCAATTTGTATTTATGGAACAAATGAATGAAAGTCTATGTATATACAATGGAACTATCAATGTATGTTTGCATGGTCTTCTGTACTGGCCACACTTGTAGATTAATTCTAATAGTAACAGAAATAAAATCATGTACTTATTCAGAGGGTTTCAAAAATGAGAAGTGATAGTAGAGATTTATTTTGGTTTTTTTTTTGGAAATTATCTTTCAATTATGTTTTAATGTCTTTTCATAATTAGTGTTTCTAAACAAGTCGTATGTGGTGTCAGAGGACACTAAAGATAAATCAAAGTCCAGAAAACAAATTTTGCTATGAGTGACAAGATTTCCTTGTTTGTAACTGAATAATTCTCCACTCTGTAAACATATTGCATTTTATTTATCTGTTTATCTGTTGATAAACACCTAGATTGATTCCATATCTTGGCTAGTGGTACAATGAACATGGGTATGTCTTTGGTATCTTGCATACCATGTATCCATTTGGAGTGGCTGTATTTTCTTTGAATATGTACCCAGAAATAAGATAGCTGGAAAATATGGTAGATCTATTTTTAGTTTTTTTGAGGAACCTACATACAGTTCTCCATAATACTGCACTAATTTAAATTCCCATCAAATGTATTAGAATTCCTTTTTTCCTCATTCTTGCCAATATTTGTTATTATATTATATTTTTTATTATTAGTAGTAGACATAGTATCCAGCTAGGGCAAGATGGTATCTCATTGTAGTTTTGATTTACATTTCTCTGATGACTAATAATTGAGAAATTTTCATATTTATTGTCATGTATATTTCTTCTGAGAAATATCTATTTAGATAATTTATCCATTCTGAAATTAATGTTTTAAGTTTTTTGAGTTTGTTATATATTCTGATAGAAACTATCAGATGAATAGTTGGGAGATATTTTCTCCTATAATGTAGTTTTCTTTTCACTCTGTTGGCTCTTTCCCTTGTTGTGTAGAAGTATTTTAGTTTGATGTATTCCCATTTGCCAATTTCTGCTTTTGTATCCACTGCTTTTTGGGTTCTATTCACAAAATCACATTGTCTGTACTAATGTCTTCAAGTGTTTTCTGTTCCAGTTTCAAATCTTACACATAGATCTTTGATCCATGTTTAGTAGACTTTATACAAGATGACAGATAGAGGCCAAGCTTCAACTACCTGCTTGTTACTATTCAGTCCATTTTGGGGTTCTATAAGCCTCCGATACCTAGAAGTCCATATCTGTCTGACATTAGGAAGTTTTCTGGTATTTCATTGAACAGGTTTTCTATGTCATTAACTTTTTTCTTGCCTTGCCTTTGTTTTTCTGAAAATATGGTATTTGTATCATGGTATCCCAAATATCTTAAGTGCTTTTTATTCGTTCTTCTCTCCCACCTTTCCCCACCTTTCTTTCTTTCATCTGAGTGGGATATTTGCAAAGACCTGTCTTCTTCCGTGTACTTGGTCTAGTCTATGCTTGAGGCTTTCAACTGTATTCTTTTTATTTGACTCACTGAGTTCTTCATTTCCAAGACACCTGTTTGCTTCTTTATTTGATTCCTCATTTGATGAATTTCTTACTCATCCCCCACATTATCTTCTTAATGCATTTAA
>PVJX010030734.1:0-21790 GCA_004027295.1 Dolichotis patagonum
GGTGTTGAAGGCATATAATACCTTCATCACTCTGTTCTGATCAGTTTAATACTATTTTGTTTTGTATGAATTCATTGTGTGTGAAGATATGGACAACTACTTAGAAGAAAACAAGATATTTTATGGTAGCCAGTGATGATCTCCTGTTATCTTGCTTTGAAAGACAAAGTGTCTGTGTCACTTACATTGTTTTCTTCTGATCTGCTTTGCTCTGTTTTGTTATGTTTAGTTTTACCCTCTTTAAAATAAAATAAAAAATTTTTTAAAAGAAGCATATATGTCTGCTTATTGGATTAGTAGAGCCCAGGCTGTTCCTTTTAAAAGCTTCTTGTTGCTCAAAATGACTAGGGGGCCTGTAGGGAAAAGCTGACTTCTAGATGTTGAAAAAACTGTGTGAAGTTGATTGGCACTTCTTCAGTGTTGGATGGCTGGCTGGAGGGACTATAGATAGAGGAGTGACAGGGTGTGTACATCGGTGGTGACCATGGACAGAGGACATTGGGGCATCCAGACCAAATTCCTTACATTGACTTGTGTTTTAGCACAAGTTAAATTCAGGCCAGACCTGACCTGAATGGATACAGCACTATCTAACGACATACTGTAAAACACTTGTCCAAGCTGAGGCAAAAATAAAAGACAAAGAGGAATCAGCCCAGCAGGGACCCTCAGAGACAAAATGAAAACAGCAAAACAAAACAAAACAAAAAATACAAAGAACTCTGTCCCACAAGGCTCACCAGAGGAGACAGAGATTTCTCCCCCTCTCTGTGTATCTCCTTTTCTCAAGGCCAGTCTTCAGGGAAGCAGGATCACAAGTCTCAGACATCACCCAAGAGGGAAAAGTCAAAACCATTGCCCCAGGAGGGAAATAAAAAAGGCCCAAATTATCAAATGATCTGCCTTTGATTGGGCCCTGCAAAGGCTTGCCAGATCCCCCTTTGGGAAACTATGGAGCCATCAATTGCGATGTGCATGGCTCAATTCAAGAAGAACAACAGAGCTTTATCTATCAGCCCTTCTCTACCACTGACCTTCCTAACTAGAAGCACTATACTCCTTCCTATACAGAGAGGCCCCAGGCCCTTATAGATTTGGTGCAAACCATCTTCCAGATGCAAAACCCAACCTGGAAAAATTTCAGACAACTTTTTTAATATTGAGAAGTACCACAGAGTGACCCAAGCAGCCCTTCACTGGTTAGGAAACAATACCCTAGAAGGCATGATGAATGTTCAAATGTATGCCCAAGATCAATTCTCTGATGCAAACCACCACTGGGACCCAAAAGATGCAGATCAGTTACAACACTTGCAGAGGTACTGAGAGGCTCTCTTGCAAGGTTTAAAGGAAGATGAAGAGATCAATCAATATGAAATACTTGATCTGAAATACTTGAGAGAACTGAGGAAAGTCCTAGCCAGTTTTATGAGGAGCTCTGTGAGGCATTCTAGCTCTGTACTTCAGTCTTGAGGCTGCTGAAAATCAGTGCATGGTAAATGCAGCCTTTGTGTGACAGGCTCAGGGAGACATCAGGTAAAAACCATAGAAATTAGAGAGTTTTGTTACACAAGCCAGATTTTAGAGGTGGCCACCAAGATGTATGTTAACCATGACCATGACATCAAAGGGAAAGCCAATTAGAGATTCATAAAGAAAGTGAATCTACTGGTGACAATGCTCATGGAGAGAAGAACAGAAATCAAAAGTGTGGGGATGTAGGTGCAATTGAGAGAGAAGCCAAACAGGGCAAGGACCCAAGAATCAGCTAAGACCAATAGAGATCACATTGCATGATGCAAAAAGAAAAGGTAGCAACTTGAGACCATACTCATAAGTGACATAAATCAGACTCACATGTATAAACATTGAATTGTAAATACAGCCTTTGTTGGACAGGCTTAGGGAGACATCAGGTGAAAACTACAGAACTAGAGGGTTTTGCTAGCATGAATGCAAGCCAGCATTGGCTCCCTGGTGTGAGAAACTGAAAGAAAAAATAAAGTCTAAAATGTACAATAGATATTGTGAAATGGGAAAAAATTGTTCAAAAGGAAGAAGAACTAATGTGAGTGAGAGGGGAAAAGACAGTAGCAAAAAGCAAAAAAAAATGCAAGTCAGTTATACTATTAGTATCTCTTAGTTCATTAAAAAGGAAAATTTGTGCTAATATTTATTGGAGAAATTTTTATGCCTATGTCTTGTACCTTGAGCAACTACTTTAAAGATAACAACATGTCACATACTAACTAATGTTATTCTCCTATTTTTTTGTTATGAAATTTTGTTTTATCTTTTTTCCATAAAATAAGAAAAGGACACCAAAAAAATGAATGCCCAGAAAATGATGGAAGGCATAATGAAAATTTTAAAACCAGAAGACTACCTACTAAATGCTAAATGCTACATGTTGACATCATTGGATCAGCAGGAACTGAAGGTTACGAAGACTAGGTAAGACCAAACTTAACTTCTTAAACTTCCAGCAGCCCATAGTAACAGTGAAACTAGGGAGCCAGTTGATGGGCTTTATGGTAGACAGTAGGGCTGTGCATTTGGTAGTGACACACTCCACTATTAGCTGAAAAACATCTGACTATTGTTGAAACCCAGAGAAAAGGTAATTTTGCCAACTTAAAAGGTTTGTCATAGGGGGATGAGAGGTCCACCATGAATTCTGTACCTTCCAAACTTCCCAGTTCCTTTGCTAGGAAGAAACCTGCTCCAAAAATTATGATAGTTAGTGGTCAAATTGCCTTTGGGCCACAGGGAAATGTGACTTGAAGTCTAGCTCATTCAAGGGCTATGGTGTTAATTCTTACCATCCCACAAGCTGAAGAATGAAGACTGTACTAAAATAGATCATCAAAACTGAGAATAGACCAGCTATATGGACTGACACTTATAGTTCTCAGGTATGGGCCAAAAATAAACCACCTGGGTGGTTGTGAGTGAAACATCAGGAATAGTGGTACTAAAACTGAGGGCAATTCCAGTTCAAATCTGGAAATACCCTCTCCTCCAAAAAGCCATTTAAGGGCATTTAAAATGTCTCTTAGAACATGGAATTCTGGTTAGATGCCAGTCATCTTGAAACATCCCACATTTGCCAGTACACAAACTGAAAACTAATAAATATGGACAGTATGGACTTGAATACTATAAATTGGGCCACTGAAACTATTCATTCAATGGTACCAAATCTATGCACTTGATGGAACTCATTGCAGCAAGTACTGCTTGGTTTATAATTGGACTTGAAAGATACTATTATGGTTGGTCCATTGTGCCAACTAAGAAGTTTAGAAATTTAGCTAGGTGACTCAGCAGGGATCCAGGGTCCTTTGTAAACATCCTTTTCCTGTGCAAGAAGAAAGAACAGAGATGGTGTGAGGGGTATACCTGGCCTAGGCGGGGGTAGCCTGCTTGCAATATAAGAGAGGAAAAGAGACTTGTTTGTCCCCCACCTTTTGCCTTTGATGTTTTTGCTGTCTTCTGCTTCCTTGATGCCACCCTGCTTTGGAGACAGCAAATTATGAGCTGAAACCTCCACAAACTGTAAGCTAAGTAAACCTGTCCTTCCTTAATTTTGGATGGTGGGTATTTTGTCACAGCAATGAGAGAAAAGTAACTAAGACAGATGCCCTTTTCTATCTGTGTTGTACCATACAGTTAACCCATCTTTGCATTTCAATGGGAGGACCCTGTCATGAGCATAAAAGAAGAGCTCACCAGCACCAGACTTCCCCAAAGATTAAAAAACTCTCCTACAATCTTTGAAGTGACCTCCTTTTGTCAGCCCCAACTCACAAAGGCTGCTACCAAGAAACTAAAGACCTCCTTCATCTACTTTGGCAGACTAGATATAAACTGTCCAAGAAAAATGTACAAATCTGCTAGCAAAAGGTCAGATATTTAGGCTTCATAGTGACACATGAGAACATAGGCTTCATAGAGAACACCAACTGGACATTCATCAGAAACAGGCTGTGTGTACCCTCCCAATCCCAACTAACCATAAGAGAGTTTTTTGGGCAGCAGCAGGATTGTTTTGTATCTGGATCCCAAATTTCTTGCTTTTGGCCACCCTCTATATGAAACCACCAAAGTGGGGGGGACAAGGAGCCCTCCTCTGGGAAGCTGACAAGGAAAGAGCATTTAAACAACTCAAAGAGGCCCTGACTCAGGCCCTAGACTTAGGACTGTCAGATATAACCCATGAATAGAAAAAAATTTTCTGATGGAAGACTGGCCATCTCTGAAATGATGGCCCCAAGTTTGTGAAACAATTCCATCATGGTTTCACATGGGAAAAACAATACCCAAGATATTAATAGGCTGTTATTTTTATGTGCCTTGACTCACTGCCATCACCTGAGCTATTTGTGAGAAATGCTTTATCCATACTCAAAACAGCTGGAGACAAGGACCCAACCAGTCCTTGGATATTCAAGAAATGGGTGCTACTCCTTATAAAAGCTTACTTATGGATTTAATCACATTGCCTCAAGCAGGACATTATCAGTACATGTTGATGCTTGTGTGTACCTTTTCTCAATAGGCTGAAGCTTTCCCTACCCAAACTAAAAAGGCACAAGAAGTGACAAAAGTACTATTAAAAGACATCATCCCAACAGTCAGATTGCCCTTGACCTTAGGGTCAGACAAGGGACTGGCATTCATAGGTGAGATAGTTTAGGTACTCATACAATATTAAAAATACAATGGAAATTAGCCACATTGCTCAATAAAAGTAGAGCATATGAACCAGACACTCAAAAAACTGTTGAAAAATACTGGCAAGAAACCCACTTGAAATGGGATCAGGTCCTGCCCATTGTCCTCTTCTGAGTCAGGTATACCCCCACCAAACAAGCTGGATATTCCCCTTATGAAATCTTGTTTGGCTGGCCACCCCAATCATAGGCCAAGTTAAGGGTGATCTCTACAAACTAGGGGAACTGACCCTAAAAAGACAAATAATGCAGGTTTTGGGAATAAGCATACAAGATATCTGTGGCTGGGTACAAAAAAAAATGCCCATAAGTCTAACAGACACAATATACTCCTTCAAAACTGGGAAAAAGAAATGTAATCCAATCACTCTGGAATCCAAATGAGATGGGCCCCACATTGTAATTTTGTCCACCCTTACTGCTGTTAATATTACAGGGACTGTGCCTTGAATCCACCATACTTGGCTAAAACTGGCAGCCCAAGACAAGTGGACCAGCCAACAGGACCCAGATCATCCAAACCAGTTGATTGTATGGTGACAATGAGCTGCTGGTAATGGGAACTCTGCTCTGGTCATTCCAGAAGCTGACCAGTCCATGCATGGACAAAACTTAAGGACAAAATGGAGTTAGGATGACAACATAAGTCTATTTTCCTTTTTGGTATAATTCTCCTTTTGCCCCTGATAGAAGAAAAGTCCTTAGAGGTATGTTCTCACTGTATCCATATTAAATGGTCAGGGAGTATCATAACAAGGACCTTGCTATGTCATACTTATTATGAATGCACAGAGACACACCAGAGAACTTGTACTCATAATCAAACTACCTATGCAGTTTGTGACCTTGAAAATAGCCATTCTTACACCTGTTATAATCCCAAGTTTCCTTCTAATAAAACTTAGTTTGAGGTTCATGCTAGGAAAGGAAAAAAAGGTGACAGTGGCTTCTTACACAGAGCCAAGTTCCCTCTAAATCATAAAGGTGTCATTTCTTAATACTTTGATACTACCTCTTAGCCAGAAAGGAGAGATATACAAAAAATTCAATCTAATTAAAGTATTGATGAAAATGGAAAGATTATCAAAGACGTTACTACCAGAATTCAGAAATTAGCCCATGTCCCAGTTCAAAAATGGAAAGAATAGTCTCCAGATTCTGTCTTTAGAGGCTGGTTTCCATCCCTTGGAGGATTCAAGATCTTGATAAGAATGGGTCTGGCTATCTTTGGAGTTTGTCTCATTCTTCCTTGCCTCTTATCCCTGTTTGTTAAAAACTGTCAGCTGTAGAGATCCTGGTAGACAGATACATCACTACTTGACTAATGGCTCTAACCAAGTACCAACTTTTGCCTAATAAGGAGTCACTTTCCCACAATAAAGTAAATGATGATCATGATGAAAATAGTGATTTTCTCCACTGAAATTCATTTATAGAGAGAATCAACAGGGAAAATGAAGTAAAATCTAAAAGAGAAAACATGCTTTCCCAAACCTTAAACAGTTCTCTCCTAGACTTTTCCTTCCCCATGACTAAGTTACAAAATCATCACAGATTGACTAACTGCTTTTGTTCTGCTTCTTGCCTACTCACAAGTTTTATGCACTAAGCAGACCAACCTCCTCAGCAACATGTATAAAACTGAGGCTTCCTTTGTTTAGGGCTCAGCCTTTGGACACTAGTCCACTGAGCTTGTGCACAACTAAAAAAATACTTCTGTTTCATCCATTGGTCTGTGTTCTCTTAAAATTCTGAAACATTTCTGGTATTATTTCATGTAAACTTTTTTTCTTGTATTCATGTTTGGGCTTATGCTGGGTGTGAGGTCAAAATATTTAAAAGATACTGCTCTGATGCACTTTCTGGAACTTCCTAATTGCCATAGTCCTAAGAGACTGGGTGAAACTGAGGCTCAGTCTGTCTGATATACTTGCCTGAGGTTTAGGAGGTGAGACTTATGTCCCCAGGTGTTTAGTCAAACATTACTTTGGGTGTTCTAATGAGAATGTTTTTGGATGATGTGAACATTTTAAGGGTGGTCAGTAAAGCTGATTGCCCTACCTAGCGTGGCCACACCTTACCCAGTTAATGGACAGCATGATGAGGACAAAAAGCCTAATCCCCCTGAGTAAGAGAGAATTCCTCTGCCTGACTGCCTTCAAACTGGGAAAGTGATTTCCTTCCTGCCTTTAGACTCAGGCTGAAGCATCAGTAGCTCCTGGTTTTGACACTGCTAGGCTTCAAAGAGAGGCTACACTTTCTGCTCTCCTGGGTCTCCAGCCTGTCAACTCACAATGCAAATGTTGGAGCTTGTCAGCCTCTGTGATGGTGGAAGCCAATTCCTTATAACAAATTTCTTTCCATAGGGACCTTCAGCTGATAGATCTTATTTCTTTGACAGCACTGTATTGCTTATATTGCTTTTTCTGACAAATAATACGATAAGCAGAATTCTAAAAATAGTCTCTAAGGTTCCACATCCTAACCCCTGAGTGGATGAATATAAAGAGATGTCGCTTCTGTGATTATGTTACTATGTGGCACAGCTGATCTTAAACTAAAGAGATGATGGAGGGGTGCTGATTTCATCTCAAGCCCACTGAAAAGCAGGGTGTTTGCTCTGGTTGGAGGCCATTAGGAAGCCAATGAGGTCAGCACTGGGGTTTGGGGTGGATCCTGCTGAAATCTCACAGCTAACTGCAATGGGAGAGCACCTCGAAGCTCATAGAGAGAATTGTAAATGGCCTTTAGAAATAGAAGAGAGATTTATAATAATCCAGGAAGGTTCATAACTTAGATCAGAATGGAAGCAATGGAGATAGGGAGAAGGACTATGATTCTATATATAGCTTAAGGGGGTTAAATAGGATTTACTGGTAATCTGAATGTAGATTATGAGATGATAAAAAAGGAAATCAAGAATGATAACAAAGATTTTTGTTCTTTCAGGCAAAGTCTCACTATGTAGTTTAGGCTGACCTTGAGCTCATTTTGATCCCGAGTGCTAAGACTACAGGCATGTACTACCATGCGTTGCAGACACCAGAGATTTTGTTTGAACCATAAAATGAAGGTAATTTCCATTTATTGCTAGAGTTCAAAGGAAGAGTGGGTTTTAGGAAAAATAATAAGAGTTGGCTTTAAATATGTGGCTTTTAGATAATCAAGCTCTGTTTTGAGTAAGTACTTGGCTGTAGGAGACTGAAGTTTAGGGAATGGAACTCAGAAGAGAGTCATCTGTGGTTTATTTGGTCTTTACAGAAAATTGGGTTTGAAATTGGATGAAATTCCCTAGGGAGTGAGAGTAGTAGATGTGGAAAGAAGACTGGGCTCCAGGGGAGCTCCAGCTGCTAGTTTTGGCAGATGCAGAGAGACCCACAAAGGAAATGGGTGGGTGAAATTCAAAGACAGGAGAAAGAGGACTCTCAGGAGCACATCAGTTCCTGAGGTCAAGTGAAGAACGCATTTTAAAGGAGGAGTGATCAAAATTATCAGACAAGAGACAGAGGGATTGGGAAGCATTGGAAGCCTGCAGAGAAAGCTCTGAGAGTCATCTGTGGGCTTCAGTGAGTAGCCTGGCCTAGTGACCTCACAAAAGTCAGTGGCCTTGAAGTGACTAACGTTTTCCTCTATCACACTGCGCGTTGATACAGGTGACTTAACTTGAACTTCTTACAGCTCCACCCACTTTCACACAGGCTGCCTCTTCTGCCTGGAATTCTCTGTCCACATGTTTACTCACTGGTCAACTTCAGGCTCATTTAATGACAGTTGGAAACAGGCTCAGCTGCTGTGCAAGGATGGGAGCTCCTGTCCTGGGTGTGCACAGCAGAAATGCTATTCCACTGTACTGCAGAGTCAGTGGGACCCCAAACCTGAACCATGACCTTCAGAAACTGAGTGAATTATGCTCCTTCCTATGGAGTTTGATTTGATGATAAAAAGTGTTCATATGTCTGGAAGAATTTTATAAATCCAAATGTGGTGCACAATGTAAGATGTTATTTTTATAGCACTATGCCCAAGTGTGTTAAATTTGTACATTTTGCTAGAGTACAGGCAATATAACAAAGGAAGAGGAGGATGGGTGAAGGATGAAAAGATTTTAGCTATAATCTCCTTGTTGGGCCTGTGAAGAGTCTCTATGGAAGATTTTATCATAGATCTTTCAGTTACAGCATGCTCAGTGCCTCTCATTGTGCCTGAGCCAAGAGCTCGGGCGTGACCTACTTTTTAAGCCAGGTGGTGTCATAGATGAGACAGAAAAAAGTACCAACAATTTTTAAAAATGAATTAGCATTAACCAGGCAAAGTTAAGGTGGGAAGGAAACAGCACAGGGTGAAAGAATAAAAAGCAGGTATAAATAAAAGCATGAAGTTGAATCCATGTCATAAATAACCTCAAATTCAACAGTTTTCCTGAATGCTCTTTTTAAAAATTCTTTATTCTAATACATGATATCACTAATCTGTTTTGTCACTGGAAAGGTAGGAGGTCTCTTTAATTTCTCTTGTTTCCTCAACCCCATCCTTCAACTAGTAATTAATTTCTGTTGATTCTGCTGCACCAACATTTCTTGTGTGTCCTTCCTCCATCCCTGCTCAGTGTCAGTGCCATGGTCTCTTAACTGACCTCACATCCATGCTCTTTCTCAAGTGATCTTTCTAACATGCATAACTGATCACATCTCTGCCCAGCCAAAAAGTGGCTGCTCAAATTGAACAGGAGCGACCTTCATCATAAACCTCTGCCCCTACCTTTCCCTTGGATTTTCTCAAAGATAGGGACAGCAGTGGCCCTTATCAGATTGATTTTCCATTTTAATCTCTAATCAGAAGTGTTGGGTTACCTTATCTGCCATGCTTCAAGTTACAGGTTTAAATGCACTTTTGTTTTATTTGTCAGCGTAGGACACTGCTACTGACCGTTTATTACCTCCACCCCATCTCTAATCTCTCAGGCAATCCTTCCAGGCACCCAGCATAGCTTCTCATTACAATTACTCACTCCTTGGGTTTTATCCTACTCTAAAATTTCTACATTCATTTCTGTTGACACCTTTTATAATTTTGTGTCTCTCCATGGGATTTAATCTCTCTGAGAACAGAAATCACTCATTTATGTAATTCCTAGTACCCCCTAAAGTTTTAGAAAGAGCAAGTGCTCCATTCATTGATGCTGTTAGTAAATGAAGGAAGAACATACAAAGACAGAAGCCATAGCTAAAGATTTGATGCTTTTGAATTAAACTAGAAGGTCCTTTAGGCCAGTCCTACAAGAACTTACTGTATTCCAAAAGTTGTAAGTGAGACAGTAAGTTCTTGCAGAAAATGGAAAAGCAGTTTAATTTACTGAGTGGCTGGACCTTGAAAGTGTTAAAATAGATGGCTGAGAGGAGATTAGACTGTGGTGGCTCCAGCACTCTGAGTTCCTGCATAAGCAAATTAAAGCTCATCTCAAGATCCAAGCATATATGAAACTGCAGCTTGACCAATCTCTAGCAGCCAACAAGGCAGTTAAAATACAGAAACTTTCCACTGGAGTAATTCTCCATTTTAACCTAGAAAATATTTTCTTTGCCTTGCTTCCACACTCACCTTGTAAGAGCCCACACCCCTGACCCTCCTATGGCAGAGCCCTGAGCCGGTCCTGGTTTGGAATGGCTGGCTAGGCACTGGGAGAGCCACAGGAAAGATAGGAAGTAAAGTGCTGTCCCACACCAGATGAGGGACGCGAGAGGGCAGCGTGCAGAGGAGACTGGAATTCCAGTGAGAGAAATGGAACCTCAAATCCATTGCCTCAGGCATATGTTCCTTTATGTGTGCTCTAAGGAAAGTGCTCTTCCCCTAGCTAGTTCTCTAAAGGTAATATACACATGGTAAAAAATTCATACAGTTTAAATTATTATTCCATGAAAGGCTCTCTTACCCTGGTCTTCCAGTATCCTTTCCAAAAGTAGCCACTGTTTCTAGCCTTTTACTCAAAATCCCCTAAGTACACAAATGCATTCTAGATGGTAGCTAAGTAGCTACAGGAGGAGGAAGGGAAGGTTCTCATAAGACAAATGTAGAAGCAAGATAGATACACACAGAGATATATATGCATATTTATCTAGATTGAAATTTAATACATGTTATACATATGAAATTTAAATATATATATATATATATATATATATATATATATATATATATATATATCAAACATAGTTGGTAGCACCCTATCAAGTGTTTTTTGTTTTAGTTCATAGGAACATTATTACTCCTTTATTGTGGTCAGAACACATGAGATCTATCCTCTTAAATTTTTAAGGTTACACTCAAGAAGACATTGTTTTTCAAACTGTTACATAATATACCTGCTATAACTACATGACATTTATAAAGCCAGTTCCCTACTGATGAATATTTAATTTATCTTTAGTCTATTGCTATTTCAAGCACTGATGCAGTGAAAATCCCTGTATATATGTGATCAGCCAGAGTCCAGCAGAAGCAGATGGTACACCCTAAGCTTAAGCGAAGAGTTTAATAATGGAAGGGCTATTTACACAGGTGCCAGCAGGATTAATGGAACCAATGACAAAGTTAATCCCTCAGGAACTAGTGACACTGAGAAGCCTTCCTGAGGCTTGGCACATAGGGAGACAGGGGAGGGGAAGGTGTTACTAGAAGCTGGTGAGACCACAGCCATGGGACAGAAACCGCCCATCAGGAGCTGTAGACACAGAGTGAGGAAGGAGACTGCTGCCCAAATTGCAGCCATCAGTCTTCTCTCACTCTCTGGTTTCCTTCTCCACCATTGCTACAGGTGGAAGCCAGAAGCGGAGGAGAAGGAGGAGGAGGCCAAAGTGATGCAATCAATGAAAGTCTGTCTGCAAGGCAAAGGGCAGAGCAAGCTGGCTTGAAAATATATTTAGGTAAAAAGTGACTAATCTGTTCAATGTGTCACAAATATGCTATATATTTGTTGTTGGAAACTCCTGGAAATGGAATCTTGGTGTCAGGAGGAAGAAGAGAGCTAACCAAACATTCCCTTGATACCTATTCTCCTTTTCTGACTAGGTGTATAATGCCTCCTCACTGATAAAGCCACTCAGAATTAAGACTAGATTTCCCAGCCTCTCTTGCAGCCAAAGTGATGTAAGAGAAAGTACCCCTTGACAGTTTCTGAGGCACTTCTGTGATGACAGCTGACTTGTGCTTTTGATCCCTCATGGTTTATTCCTTCCTGTGGTTCACAACCAGCCTAGGACCACACCATTTACATGGTGAGTTGTGAGCTGGAAGGAGCCAGGTTGCTGAGAATTTCATAGAGTAAAAGTCTTCCTACCAGTCCTGAACTACAACCTCTAGATTTTTGGAGGAAAATTAACTTTTGACTGATTCAGGTCATAGTTATTCTCTTTTCTGTGTTGTGTAGCTGAACCTAATTCTAATGAATATAACAGATATAAACATTTTCAATTTGAATGGATGTTGTCAAGCTTGGTGATTAATTTTTAACATTTAAAATACATACTTGATAAATAAAATTTGTGTGTATTTAAGATGTACAACATTAATTTGATACACATATACATTGTATACTAACTTCCATAGTCAAATTAATGAACACATCTCTCAGCACTCACATCATTTCATGCCTTTGTACATATGCATGTGGCACTGTGGTAGTTTAGGCTGAATTTTTTAGAATCTTAGAGTTTGAGTCACAGTTTCTTAGTTTATAGAAATGTGATCTTAGATAGGTTTTTAATATTTTCAAGTTTCAGCTTTCCCATAATTGAAACTACTTCATGTAGTTTTTGTGAGATGTAAATGAATATAGATAGATGATAGATCAATGACATTCAACATAGCAAATACCTCAGTAAACTTTAGCTATTATTGTTATTATTGCTATTACCATTTTGTTTCCCAAAGAAGATATACTAATAAAGCTGTTCAGTGTCTACAGGTGTCTCTGTTCTGTCCCTCCTTCAACGATTCTGAGTGTCAGCAAAGATTTTGTTTTTGGTCTAACAGATGAACAATGGCGGGTTTGGGGTTTTTTTGTTTTGTTTTGTTTTGTTTTTTGGGGTTTTTTTGTACCAGGAATCAAACTCAAAATCTCACACTTGCCAGATAGGCACTGTGCCACTGAGCTATATCCTCAGCCCTGGTTTCTTTCTACAATTATCAAATTGAATCTTTTCATATTATCTAATCCATTTATGTATCTTTTTTGTTGAATTTCCTATGTGTGTCCTCCATTCTCAAGCTGGGTCTTTTGTTTTGTTTAAAGATCTTTATTGTGTTATAGAAGTTAGCCTTTTATCTGCTATGTATAATACAAATATTCTCCCAATTTTTCATTTGACTTTTGACTGTATTTTTTTGCTATACATACATTTTAAATTTAAATACAATGAGAATGATCCTTCTTTCCTGTCTCAGTTATTTTCTTGTTGCTGAGAAAAAATACTTGCCACCCAGAGTTAAAGGAGGAAAGCTTTATTTGGATCACAGTTTGTGGAGGTTTCAGTTCATAATCAGCTGGCTCTAAGGCTGGGTGCTGTGGCAGAAAGGCATCACAGAAATGAAACAGTTTATGGCATAGTAGTAATGCAACAAGGGATGATCACAGTTCTTTCTACCACTTGTATTCTATCCAGGCTTCTTAGGGTGGGTAGCATTCACACCCTTAATTCCAGTGCCCTTGATCCTATCATTGCACTTTGAGTTAATTCCAGCATCACAAACTCTAGATCCACCCACCTCTGAAAAAAAAAACCCTATCTATGACTGCATGAGGGTTGGGGGAACATCTAAACACAAGCCATAACATTTCCGATCATAACATTTGAGCTTAATTTTACCTTCTTAGAAACATCTTTCTTATTCTGGATGGTAAAAATAGTTCCCCCATGTATTTTCCTAGGAATATGTAGACTGATTTATATAAAAAGCTTTATTTCTTTCTGGAATTTAATTTGGGGTAAGCAGTGAAGAACAAATTGAAGTAATTCTGCAGACATCTCAGTCAGAGGTGTCTCCAGAATGTGTCCTCTGGCACAAAAATCCCACAGAAGTTGTAGTTTACTATAATCAGCACAACAGATATGTTTTAAACAAAGTATATGAAGAGTCATCAGTCTGCAGATGCTTCATGAGCCTGCCTCCTCAGCCTTGTCTTCCTCATGGAAAACACATGGATTGTTTCTGATAGTACTTTGTATTTCTGGATAAGATCCCACCAGGTCTAGCATAACTACTTTTCCAGGCTACAGAACTGCCTGTTGATGTCACATCACTGGGCTTTCACTTTCATGTAATAGACACACTTTTCCCCTCCGCCTGTAAGGCCATTTTGCTGTCTGTTCCCGGGTGAGGCAGTAATGCCATGGAATTTCACACTTGTGCCAAGGATGACTCATCTGTGGACATGTACAACCAGGGACTGCCTGTGTGTCACAGCCAAGGAAGGACCAAGCCCTGCAGGACCTACCACCTGGCTCCTTCTATGTGTTTTCTCCAGGTGGTTTGTCAGTTACTGAAACTTGGAATTTACCACAAGCTCTGGAGGAGAACTATCTGGCTTTGGACCATTCTGCCAGTTTTAAGCTATGGGGCCAAGAGTTGATCTGATCCTGGCTTTTCATGCTTTGGTTTCTTGTGTGTAAAGTGGGAATCCTAACATAACATGAGGAGCCAGTGAATAAGTAATGTAAAATGCTTATAACTTGTCTGGCAGTAAGTGTTCTTATATATTAAAAAACCCTTTCCCTAGTCCAGAACATAAAATGATTCTTCTAGGTCTCTTTTCTCTTGAGACTTAAAAAGTAAAAATTGCTAATAAGATTTATACCAATTAAAAATGTATAACATTATAACAAAAAGTAAAACATTTATTAAAAAAAGTATTATGAATAGTATCACTATCATTTGAACAATGCATTTGCTTTAAAATGTCACCTTCGTCATATAATAAATTTGCATATGTATTTGAGTCTAGTTGTGAATCCTATCTCATGATTTACTTATCTAGATTAATCACATTTGCTTTATAATATGCTTTATTATCTGGCAGCACTTGCTTAATTCATTAATTCATTTTACTACCTTTGCAGACTATTTTTTGCTAAACGAGTTTTGATATTAGTTCAAAATCTTAGAAACAGCTGCTCTGATTTTTTTAAAAAATAATATTTTATTAGAGTTGTAACAAATTTACATATTCATTTAAGGAACTGACAGTCTTAAATATTAAATTTTTCTATTTTAATAAAAAATAGTTCTCCATTTATCTTCAATAAGTAAATTATCTCTCAGATGAATTTTAGAATCAATTTCATTAATTTCTTTTCTGATGTTTATAATTTCCTTCTTTGTACTAGCTTTCGATTTGAACTGTTCTTGGGACCTTGAGGTGCATCGTTAACTTATTTATTTGAAATTCCTTTATTTTTCTGGTGGTGCATTTGCAGCTATAAACTTCCCTCCTAGGACTGTTTTCCTGTAACCTACAAGTTCTGGTATGTTGCGCTAGCATTATAGTTTGATTCTATAAATTTCTTTCTTGATTTCTTCTGTGATTCCTTGATTATTCAAGACTGTATTGTTTAACCTCCATATGTTTGCATAGTTCCTATCATTTATTTTACCATTGATTTCTAATTTTGTTGCACTATCATCTGATAATACACATGGGATAATTTCAATTCTTTTGCATTTTCTTAAGCTTGCTTTATGGGCTATTAGGTCATCTATTTTGTAAAACATTTCATGCTACTGAGAATAATTGTGCACCCTGTTGTTACTAGGTAGAAAACTCCAGAGATATCTATCACATCTCTTATTCAAAGATCTGATTCAACTCACATTTTTTGTTGATTTTTTTGTCTTGTTGATCCATCTATTTGTGATGGTGGAGTATTCACATCCCCCACTATAATTCTGCTGGTGTTTATCTGATCTTTTATGTCCAACAGTGTTTATTTTGTAAAGTTGGATGCACTGGTGTTCAGTGTATATATATTTGTAATTTTTATCTCTTCCTGTTGAATTGTTTGATTGATTAATATGTGATGACCTTCTTTGCCTCTCCAGATCACTTTTGGTTAAAAGTATATTCTCTTTGAATTAGGATAGTTACTCCTGCTTGTTTGGGGACTCCTATTACATGGATTATTTTTATCCTTTGAACTTTAGTTTATGAATATCTTTTCTGATTAAATGTGTTTCTTTTATATGGCATAATGTTGGGTTTTGACTTAGAGACATCTTGTACTACAGTGAAACTTGAATACCCATGTTTATGGCAGCACAACTCATAAAAGCTAACTCCTAGAAGTAGCCTGTATATCCACCAATAGATGAGTGAATAAAGAAAATGTGGTATTTATATACAGTGGAATACTACTGTGCTCTAAAGAAGGATAAATTTGTGTCATTTGTAGGAAATTAGTTGCACCTTGAAACCATAATCTTAAGTTAAATAAATTAGACACACAAGCTTAAACATTGCATGGTTTCTTTTAAATGAGAAACTCTAAGAATAAATAAGTTAAAGAATAAAATAAAAGATGGATAACAGGAAACAGAGAGATATTTTGCAAATGAGAAAAAGACTAGGAAATGGAGGAAGAGGGTAGGAAGAGGTAGAGAAGGAAAATGAAAGGAATTAAGATTTATTATATACATTTACCAATACCACATCATGAATGTAATTATAGACTACAAACATGTAATAAAAATAAAACCTTAAATTTGAAGATAATTTTAAATTTTTCTGACATTTTTCTTTGTGTAGTTCCTACACATATCTTGTTTATTCTTACTCGCCTTCCTTATTTCTTTTTTCTTTCCTTCTCTTAATCCTCCTCACTCCCTTCTTTCCTTCCCTGCTCTTCCCTCCTATGCCTCTTCTTCCCCTCATCCTCTGTCCTTCTCCTCTTCTCTTCTTCTTCTTCTTCTTCTTCTTCTTCTCCTCCTCCTCCTTCGTCTTCATCTTATTATTATTATTATTTCTTCTTCTTCCTTCTCTTCTTCCTGCTATGATAAATGGCAGCAATGTAGGAGACACATCATTTGTCTTTTTGTGAGCCTGAATTCTATACCTGAATCAGAAAAGCTAAAGAAAATCTAATCTCATTTGTGTTGTTTCAGTGATATGCAATTACCATACAGGCACAGAAGGAGGAAAACTGAGTCATTAGAATACATGTTTAGAAAAGAGATCCCCAAGGAGAAAGTAGCAAAGGACAGAGGGAAGAGGAAACAATTGCAATTGAGAACAAGACTGACTGGATGTTGTGATTTGGGTAACATCCCTAAAGCAGATTAATTAGGAATAATACAGATTAGAAAATGATTGAATTTGGCCAAAACTGTATGTAGGCAAATCTGCATGTAGGTAAAAACACTTTCCATTATTTTAAATGATTGATTTAAATTGGATAAATGAAGCATTCTACTTGAGCAAATAGGCATAAACAATAGAAACTATTTGTAAAGTTAATTGTACTGAAGGAAATACAGGGACCAGTTGATTGGAGGAGAAGCAAAAATGAAATCAATAAAATCAGAACTTGTATTTTGTAAACAGAAAATTCAAATAAACAAAACTAAAGATCTAAAAGATGTAAATAGTATAGGGCTTTTCATCATAAAAAGAATCTATATACCTGTACCAGTAAAATGGACAAGTTTTGAGAAAATAAAATAACTAATACTGATTTCATAAAAAGTAGAAAATCTGTATTAGTTACTCTTCCAACAGAGAATTAATATCGGGAAAATATGAAGAACTCAAAAAAACAACACCAAAATATTAAACAGCCCAATGAATAGGTGGGCAAATAAAGTGAACAGACACTTCTCAATATAAGTACCAATTGCCAATAAGTATATAAGAAAATGTTTAACACTTCACTATTAGGGATACAAATCAAAACTATGTCGAGACTGTACCTCATCTGTTCAGAATTGCTATCATCAAGCATACAGAAAGCAATTAATGCTGTCCCAAATGTAGGGGAAAAGAAATACTTGTATGCTGATGGTAGGAATGTAAGTTAGTATAGCATGACAGAAATCACCAGGGAGCTCCTTAAAAAAACTACAAATACAGCTACCATTTGACCCAGCTATATAACTCTTTGGTATATACCCAAAGCTATTAAAGTCAGAATACTATAGAGATATCTGCATACCATGTTTATTGTGGTACATTTCACAATAGCCAAACTATGGAACCAGCCTAAGTGTTCATCAATGAAATACAAGATAAAGATGTCTGTCACAAGAAAGTATTACACAGCTACAAAGAAGTTTGAAATTCTATCATTTGCAGGAAAATAGATGGATCTTGAGATAACGGCATTGAGTGAAATAAGCTAAATTCAAAAAGACAGATATCACGTTTCCCTTAATATGTGCAGTCTGAAAAAAGATTATGTAAAAGTAGAAAGGAGACAATTAATGGACAAGAAAAAGGGAAAATAAGGGAAGTGTGGGTAATAAAGGAGAAGGACATGATCAAAATATATTATACATTTTGAGACCCCCCCCCAACCTCACCCCATGAAATAAAGGGAGCAGGTCAGGGGGATGAAGAGGGAGAGTAAAAGCCTAAGTCTGTCATGTGCATGTCCAAATCTGCCAAAATAACACCCATTAATCCGTGTAGCCAGCAAAAGAACTAAACAAGAAAAAGCAGAAAGCTGATTTGTAAAGAAAAACTTTAAATAATTAAATAATGTTCTCCAGTAATAATTCTGAGGTTAGGAGTTATGGAAGCTGTTTACAGCATTATAAATAGATGAGTAAAAACTAGCATAATACTGGTATCAAAGAGGCAGTGAAAAGACCGGGAACCAGACTTCACAGCTAGGGTCTCTTCACCAAGCAATTACTCTATTCTTGCTGCATGTCAGGAAAAGTTTTGAGATTTCACAAATATTGATACACACAATCTTCCTAAAGCTCTACAAGAGAAGGATAACTACTCTCCTCATTTACGGATGAGCAAGTTGAAGAAGTGAGAGCTAATGAACTTGTTACCCAGGATCTCACAGGCAGCACGCAATGCCATGGAAAGGCGGGAGAGAATGCCCCCAAGTATGTGCTCTGGTGCTGCAATCCATGCGCTCACTGCTGGGCTCCTCCATGTTCTTGTTGTATGACTTTGCAAGGTATTCACTCCTGTTATGATTTAGTTACCTAAAACAGGACAGAGAACGCATAAAAGAAAGTGACTGTAAATGACAAGTGTAAATACAACTAGAACAGATAAATCAGTAAGCAGTTATGTACCCAGGGCCAAATTACATTAAACTTAAGTTTTTAAATGCAAATGATTAGCCAATAACCCTGTAATGCAGTTATCGCACTAGAGCATTGCAATGTGATTTCTAAAATAATAACTAAGCAAACCCTAGACAGTTCAGAACAGCAAAACCTCTCCAAACACAGTAAGAAATATCTGTATTAAACAAACAGCCAATGTCATATTCTATGGTAAGTTATCTAGTACTGATGGTCTCCACACTGAACATAAAAAGCCATGAAGACCTTTAAAAAGCTAATGCCTGAGACTTTCTCCAGACCAATTAAACCAAGATTTCAGGGGGTTGGGACTCCTGTAACAAACTGAGAATAGCTAGTCTGAGAGAAAGCTAATTAAAATTAAGAGCTAACCAGGATACATACTAAGACGATTTCATTAACACTACTTTGGAAATTCTGGTGCATACAATAAAATAGTTTAACAAAAGATAAAATATTGGCCATCACATGATAAAAATTGTAATTTGGAACCACTGTCATTACATGCTAGGAAAATGCTAGGAGAATAAACTAAAAATCTTGCAGAATTAGTGTGAGAATTTACTTACCTATGTAGAGAACTTTCCAATGTATTGGCAACAATACAAGTTGGAAAATGTAATGATAAAGATTTAAGAAACAAAAATACATGGAACCTAAAAGGTACCATAACATTTAGTTTTGGTAAATAGCCCAGGTATGTGGTTTTCAAATCACATTTTGGAGTCCAGGGACAAGGATGACTGGGTGTACAGTGACAAATGGGCATGAGCAAGAGAATCCAAGAGGATCACAGAACTCCCACACTGCTTTAACAGAGTCAGGTCCATCTTCCTTCTTTTCAGTACTGACTTTCTGCATAAGATTTTACTTGAAGAAAGGTTTTGGCCCCTAACAATATTTAATGTTTAAATGTCCTGCCTAGACAAAATGTTCCTTCAGAATGTCTGTTTACTTTTGTTCTCCAAGGAAAGTGTTCATTCACCCACTTTTTCTGTATTTGCTGATTACCCATAATATATAAAACTTACTGACATTTGTTGAGAACCTAGTAGGAGCCACTACTGTGTTAGGTTCTTTGCATACTTTACTTGGAGATCAGGCTATTTAAAGGTTAAATTGCTGACCATGAAGGCACCTCTGGCTATGTTGGAAAAGTTCATATTCACAGTGCTCTAAAGTCAAGATAACACCACAGCTGAGGCAGCCGAGGACACGGGTTGCTCACATCCCCTATTCCAGAGCAATAAAGCTGCCAGCCTTAAAGACCAAACAGTTCTCTTAACTGGAAAAATTCATTGCTTGGAGAAGTCTTTGAACTGACTTCCCAAGGTCCTGCTCTGTTCTTGCATTGCCTCAGCATCCCCTTCCTTTGTTTGAAAACCAAGTACATATGGACTGTCCAGAGAAGTTATTGTCTACTCACAGAGAGTTTTGACTTTCCTGGACTCCCCACAAGCCAAATACCATTTGTGTCTTTTGATTTAAGCAGTTCAGCATACACTTGTTTTAGGAGGTTGGGGGCCTAATTAGTCCCCAATACCTTGCCTTGCTTAGTCATTGCAAACACCATTAGAAGAAGGAAGTATTCCCATTTTACACATAAGAAATAACATTCAAGTTGAGAATTTGCCTAAGCCTCACAAGTGGTGAAAGTTACAGCTATAATTTGGAAGTTTTTTCAGCTTGACTTACTTTTTCTAAAATACCACATCATTTCTTAACATATGGGAAATACTGCTGGCATTTTGAAATCATGGTAACAATTATGTTGGTATTCATGACCCACTGAAATATTGATGAGGATGTTGGAAATGAAAGAGATGTTGATATTGGTAAAGGCCATGCATATAGGATGCATCTAATTGTAATCATAGAGGCAGAGATTCTGTATGATGCTTCATCCTCTGTCACTGAGAGAGAATGACAGGGACCAGGATATTTTTGAATACCTTAGGTCCAATACCTGTCTAGAAAAGAAGTATACCTGTCATTTGATTCTACAGGGAAGACTCTCAAATCTGAGAGAACAGAGGAAGTGGTGTTAAAGGAAAGGAGGTCCCAGGTGTTAAAGGAAGGCAAGAGAAGCCAGGTTGAAACTGAATCACCACCAAAGAGAGCTTGGCGAGAGCATACATCCTTTTTCCACCTGTGGACTTTACTTTCTCAGCATTGCTTTGCTTCAGCATCTGTTGCACATGTGCTGAAATATTGTGCTCCTGTGTTTAAGTGGAAATAATTAAAGCAGAGGTTACAAAAGACCATTCTGATCACTACCTGTTATGGATTGAGAACTGGTGGTCAACTTAACGCCAGCTGGATTACATCAGCGTGGCGCTGAGCAGAGATGTTTCACCTGAGGCAGGCTGCCAGCATAAATGGAGACGTGGAGGAGGAGAAAGGAGCATTGAGGGCGTTGAGGCATTAGTGCGTTGAGGCATTGTGAGGTCTCCTACGAGTTGCTGTTTGAGCCCTTAGGTTCTCCTGGATAAGCTCTGGTCCTCACATCGAGCATTGCTTCCTGGCTCCAGAGGGGAGGACGTGTGCTGCCTGGTCTCCAGGATGAATTTGTCACACTGGCTTCCTGGCAGGTACTTGACTATGCTTGTCGTTGGAGGAGCTTGGGGCCTTCGTGTTGCTGAGGATGGCTGTGGTGCTTTTCAGGACAGCCCTGGTGTTTGTTGTGAGTGTGACTTCTCAACTCCAGCATAGAACCCTCAACCTATCAGCACAGCTCCTTCATC
>PVJX010030735.1:0-21793 GCA_004027295.1 Dolichotis patagonum
TGGAAGAAAGCTCAGACCCTGGGTGTGGCATCACATGCCTTTAGTTCCATCACTATGAAAGACTGAGGTAGGAGGGTTGTAAATTGGTGACAAGCCCAGAGAATTTAGCACATTAACAATAACAAAAAAAAATTAAAAAGAGACTGGAGATGGAGCTCATTGTGGAGGCCTTAGGTTCAATCCATAGTACAAAAAAGAAAAAAAAGGGAAAGAAATCTCAGAGTGTGCTGCAAAGTCATATGCAGCTGTTTGGGGAATTAGCACCAGGCAGGGTCTCAACAATGCCACCAACCAAGTGCCAGGTGTGTGGTGAATAAGGCTTCACATGATGGCAACTCCAAGACTTTGGGCTTCCCATCTGATCCCAAGGGAAGTAGAGTTGTGGTGGTTGATTGTGTCAACTACACTTGAAGGCCACTCTGAGGATTAGTAAAACATTTCTGGTTCTACCTGAATATCCATGGACGGGTCACAGTTCCTTTGCTTTGCTTCTCGATGCCACGAACTAAGCATCTGTGCTCTGCCATGCCTGTCTGCCATGATGATTCTGCCTTGGAGCCAGCTGACAATAGATCAACTCCCCTTAAACTGTGAGGCAAATTAGACCTCTCCTTCTTGAAGGTGGGGGTTTCAGATATGCCATCTTAGCAATGGCAAAGCTAATGTAAAAATCAAAGTACTACACAGAGCTATGCTCACATTGTAGACTTGTTATTGATTTTGGTTATTTCGTTTTGGATTATTTATAAAACAGACACATTCATTCCAGTTGAAGGCTATGTGTGTTTTAAATAATGCTGCTGCTCCTCTATATTTCTATAATTCAGTTATACAATAAATTACATAAAATGGCCTCTTGGTTACTTTCAGTGTAAAACTGTAAGGTAATAAAGCTTATCACTATAAAGCTACTGGCAACTAATTCTTCAAAGGAAAGAATATGATTTCTTGGTGTACTTCAATAGCTTGATATATATGATTTAGCAAGACCTCAAAATATACGACTGCAAATGCTTTTAATATACTTACTTAAAAAGTGAAACTACATATGAACTGCTTTAGGTCTTAAAGTGGTGATTTTTTTCTAAATGAATCAATACAAAATATATGCTTCTAGTATATCATCTCAGAAAGTTACTGTCTCTGAATATGTGATTCATTTCACTTTGACATTTACTAATCATATCAAGTTAATTATTTAAATTTCATGTGTCATTTTGGTTGGGCTAATTTAGCTGTAATACAAATCAGTTATTTTAAATTTTAAACATCATTTTTTTCTACATCCACTATGTTTCTCTCTACCAATTAATTTGAGATTCATTAATTTAAGAAAACTGCTTTTTATTAAAGGAAAGTACTTTGGTGTGTATTTGGCCTAATGTACTCTAAACAAAAGAGGAACAGCAGTCATTTTCAGTGATTAAAATATTAATGAATGTACAGGTCTTTGGGGGCAACAAGTGAAGTAAAATAGAGGCTGCTAAAAAAAATGAGACAGGGGCTGGGATTTAGCTCAGCGGCATAAGCACTTGCCTTGCAAGCCCGTGATCATGAGTTGGGTCCCCGGTACCGATTAAAAAAAAAAAGAGAGAGAGAGACATAGTGAAAGATATGAACCCATCCAAGACACTGTCCAAGAACGGAATTTCTCTATGTCTGAACCAAAGCTACACTATCTTAACTGACAAGTATTCTATCTTCTTTTTATTGACATATGTGTTTGTTAACTTCTTAGAATGGTTTTAGAATCATTAATTTCCTAGAAATTTTCTATTACATATTTCCTTTCAAATGTGCTAGCATGTGGAAGTCTGTAGCATTTTATTAGAACCTTTAAATTTATTTTATCTTTAGCTAGATTTTGTCTTTTATCAGTGGTTATATTTATTTATTAACTTTTATTATTCTGTAGTAAAAAGTAGTTCCTGGCTTTAGCTTTACTATTTTTAATTTTTGTATTAATAATTTATATTTCTATCTGCTCCAGTTTGTTTTGAAATATGTAACAAAACTTTTCTAGTTTCTTGAGTTAATTAAATGAGTCTTCTGTATATTTTATATTTTTAAAACAATATATTTTGTATTAAATAACATTTGAGTTTTCCTATAGATTTTCTAACATTTCCTTTTTTATTATTTCTTGTTGTTTGTCTAGATGTCTCCCCAGTGCTTCCTGTGTTCATGAGTGGTGTTTTTTTCCTGGAGGTGGCTAGATCTAGAGTTTGTGACTGATTCATGGTCCAATGTTGAGATTAAAGATGTGATCACTACACCTGCTGTAGGGTTGCTAGACTGCATACAATGAGACAGAAGTTGGCTGGACCTTCTTTTTCTCTCTGTCACATGTTGCTTTTACTGTTTGCTGTGAACTTTTGCCCCACTGCCATGTGCCACCCTTTCTGGGAGCCAGTCAATGAGGTACTGAAACTTCCACAAACTGTAAGCTAAGTAAAACTTTTCTTCTGTAACTTTGAGTGGTGGATATTTTATCTTAAAAATGACAAAAGTAACTAAGACATATCCTTATCAAATGAAAGTATTTAAAAGTGTACTTTTATGAATTACCTCTATTTCATAAACCTTACTTTTTGATTAAGAGGAGCAAAACATATTGCATTTAAAATAATTCATGTTAATAGCATGTGCCTAATAAATATTCTTTTAATTGATTTTTGGTAATAATATTCACAAATTCTTAACTCTGAGGCTTAATTATATTTTTATTCTGAAATTATGCTATAACATCCCATGCATGGAGCAGATTTTAATTTTTGAAAATTTCTTCCAGTTTACGTTTACTCTTCATTCAGGATCCTGCTACTGATTTCCAACTCGAATATTGGTGTTTTCTACTTTTCCATTCAAATGTCTGTCTTTACAGTCTGTTTTTGATACTTGCACTAAATTATGCCCATATGCCATATATATATGTTATATACCTTGATAAAAACTAATCAAGAAGTTACACAGTTACTTCTTTTCTTCTGCCATATGGTCTATACTTCTTCTTCTCTCTCCATCAAAGGCAAGATACTTGATATTCCATGGAGACACATTCCTTTTTTACTGATATGATACTCTTCCTCTGTGTGCAACATTCATTGACATCAGTCTTTCCAAGACTAAGTACTCTTACCTAGCATCACCTTCTAAATTCACTCCAAGCACTTCCATTTCTATCAAGATTTTCCATACTGAGTCAACATACTCTCCTTGATTTAACTCCCATAATGCAGCCTCTTTGGGGCCACAGGGGACTGGCAAGGGGCGACGGAGATACGACTCCAGAGATCAGGCTGATTGTGCAGATCCAATTTTATTGAAGAAGTGCAGGAGTATATATAGACTGAAGAGGGAGGGCAGAAGTGAGCTCAGAGTAAGGGCAGGATTGAGCTTCAGGAAGGGTGGAAGTAGGCTTAGGGAAGGCGGATGCACTGGGGGCAGGCTCTGAGTGGGGCAGCCCTGGCAGGGATGCTCTACTTAGTGTGCCAAGGAGCTGGGAGTCTGAGTGTGGTCAGACTCTCTCTTCTGCCATGGCGGCCAGCCAGACCTCAGGACCTCAACCTCCCACACCATAATATTTGTTAGGAAAACTCATTTGGCATTTTTCCTTTAAGCTTTGTTTGTAAAATCTCTGCTATACTATGTAAGCTATTGGAAAGAAGAAAATACATTGTATTTATCTAATCACACTCTTTTATGGGCTAAAAGATAATGAAGTCTTGTTTTGTGTGAAAAACTGATGATAAGCATGAAAAAGTTATAACTGTTCTTATATATGGGTAAGAAATATGCCAAGTTGCTCTGTTCATAACTCAGGTGACAAAGCTGAAAGTTGATGTATCATCGGCTAGGCCAGTTTTCACAATGACCACCTGGAGAAAACCTGAAAATCATGAGACTTCTTAACAGATGAGATACCAGCCAGGATATGGACATTAGGTTGAAAGTAGAAAAACCCTTGGAATTGGTAGGGGTAGTTCTTCAATAGTGCAGATAGGAGTCACTGACTGTGTCTTGTGTCAGTCTTTTTATTGTTATTATTTTCTGCCTCACTAGGCCTCAAACCTCCTTCTCTATTTTCCTTTACAAAGATTTGAAGATTTCAAATCAATAAGCCTTTTATTTTTATTTCAGACTTCCTGAACACTGTGAATATTTTATTTTTTTAAGAAGTTCAAATGAATTCAAATATAAGTAGTTGAAAAAAGTCATGAATAAGTCATGTCGTGTTGGGCTACATATTTGAATGAATGTGTTTATGACTGGCTGTGTGTATGTATGCATTTCATGTAAACAGTCATATAGACAGAGACTTGTGCACTGTGTCTGTGATTAGCATGTTTATTCTTACTTTTTAAAGCTATGCTTTAACTGCCATAAGAGCTCCAGGTACTCTTCTGTGGAGTTTGTCTGTATGTCATTTGTCACAGATTTTTACATAGTTGATGAACACAGACAAAAACCTTGGCTTAGAGTGAGAATGATCTCTCACAGAATGGTTAGTCTTTGTGAGCAGAGTAGTGCCAGCTGTTGTGTAGCCCACTTAGTAAATGGAATGTTTGTCATTACGTGATTACAGCAATAATTATACTATGTTTGCAAAAGTAAAGAAATAAATCAACACCAAATTAAAGTCAGAATGCATTCTTCAGTCAGTGAGCTAAGCAATTAAGTCCAACAAAAATCGAAATGGCATGGTGAAGGGATTCATTTGGTGGCAGTGACACTGCCACCAAACTGACAATGATCTTTGATAATGTCCAACAGAGACAGTAGAATGGCAGTGGGGCTTCAAGTAATTCTAAAACCAAAAAGAGAGCCAGTCACTGATAGTGTAGCACCATGTGGGGTTGGGAGTCTCTGGAGATTAAGGTTGCAGCTGGATTGTCAAGTCCTCTGTACTCAGCTCTGTATCCTGTCCTGTCACCGGGTCATAGAGGCTGAAAGGAAATAAACTATAACAAGATAAAAAGAGATTTATGCTTACCTACTCTACTTCATAGTTCCTAAATTCATTCTTGAGTTTAAGAAAAATCACTTTCCAACAAATACATATTCTGAAAGTGCTGATCATGACTGTATATCCAAAAAACAAGAGTGAGAAATGAATTTCTGCTACAGTATGACTGATGGATTCTAAATATTGGTCTCCTTAAACAAACAAAATTCAAATTATAGTATAAGGGGATTTCCAGTCTTTAGTTACTCACAAAAATATGTTTAAAGGTTTTTAATTCAAGAAATTTTAATAAAAGTATGCTACTTTGTAAGAGGTATTTTTTCACTTGAGTAATTTGTAAATCAATGATCAGATTTTAGAGTGTTTGATGTTTTATTATTACTTTTCCATCTTTGAAAGCAGACTCCCTATTTCTCAATTTCTTTTTCTTTTCACTCCGGTTTCTCCTTTAGCTTGTGATGCAGCTTCTTGTTAAGAATCCTTAGAGCTCGATGGCATGTTTTCTGTAACTTTTATCTCTGTGGAGGGCATAAATTACCTTTCCTGTCAAGCCTAGTACTACCTAATTCAATATTACAATCACACTGAACTTGTCTTGAGTTGATAAATCCGTGACACTTTGTCACACCTGGGTGCTGATCAGATTAAGTACCATCTCCCTTTTGCTCTGTATCTGTGTCTTCTACTTGGTTATTTCCCACCGGGTAACTATTTAAAATTACACTGATTCTGTCTCCTGGATAAATTTCTAAAGTGTTTAAATTTTTTCCAAAAGATGGCAATGGCTCAATTACAGAGATTCTTTTAACTTGGCAGACTCAGAATTTGGATTTTCAGTTTATGTTTGTGTTTCGGAGTCAATATGGTCTTATTTTCTAAAGAAGAACTACAGTTTAGAGCCAGATTAACAATGAAAAAAAAAGAGAGAAAAAAAAAGAAAAGAAACTCAGTATCTGAAGATTTTAGGAAATTAGGTTGAAATTGTGATTGAGATAGAAAATATTTCCCTTCTTTTGCTACTTTTTAATGTTTCCCTTTTACTAATAAGTCAGAACTGAATTGGTATGACTACATTAGAAGTTTTCTTGAAAATTTATTATTTTTGAAGTATATATTTATTTCACCATAAGAGTATTGATGTTTGGTTTTTGTAATTCGGAGGTTTCCAGGTGTGGTGATGCATACCTGCTAATTCCACCACCAGGGAGGCTCGGCAAGAGGATCACCATGAATTCGAGGCCAGCTTGGGCTACATAGTGAGGTCAAGGCCAGTTCAAATTACATAGAAAGAACATATCTCTAAAAGAAAATTATAATTTCAAACTATCAAATATAGAGCTTTGCAAATTCTCTATGATAATTTGATGAAAATGACTAGCATTGAAGGTCTTTGATAGTTTTCATACTTTGTGAGAATTTTTACTTTGCTTTACTTGTGTGTAAAACTTTTAATAGTTATAAACTCAAGTTTTTATTGTTGTTAATTAAAAGATAATCTGACCTAGAAGATGTGAGAAACACTTGAATTCAAAATAACTGAATTAAATAATAAGTAAAAGCTGAACAATTTAAAGCAAGCTAATTTGATGCCTAACATCTGATCCCTTATGTCTAAAACCACACAACAGTTCCTCTTCTTTATTTCAGAACTCAAAATGCATCATATATTAAATTACACACACAAGTACAAAGTTTATCAATTTTTAATTAAGTCCTAAGTATAAGTCAATGATATTATATGGTATTCAACTAACAGTTATTTGGCTCAATTTTGCAGGAAAATCTATATTAAATCATAGAAGTTTGGCATGACCATCTTCAATGGGAAATCTTTGTGAAAGATACTGTGTTAGTTTTGTGTTTTTATCATTTTCACTTTATTCTTTTACTTTATGAATTTTGTTTCAGAACCTAGTCACTAAATAAGAATATACTGTAAGAAGTTGAGGGTTAAAATCCATTAAATAGTTAAAAACTTGTGTTTTAATGAGAAAACAGCATGGAAGAGTCTAGGAGGAGTAGGAGAATCAACTAGCTAATCAGCACCTCAAGTAGAGAGGCAAGCATCACACTATAGATGCTGTGAAAGTTGTATTAGGCCTATAATACATCTGAGATATGAAAGCTGATGTTATCAGGATAATAACCTATGGAAACATAATAATCCGAAAGAGTAAGTTTGGTAACTGATAAATACTATGGTGTGCCTGCAATCCACTCATGAACAATTGGAAAAATAAAACTCTGAAATTGAGGCAAGATGATTATGAACATCTTTTTTATGATTGCCAAAGGAATTTCTAATTTGTGCTGTAAACAGTGAAAAATGTTGGATGGGGTGAAGAAATATTTAAGAGGTATCTGTAAGGCACAATTTTATGAAAGCAGACTAAAAATGCTAAGAATTAAGGCTCCTAGAAGTTGTATTTGCTAAAGTGAAAAATAAATAAGAATAAAGTAAAGCATTAGAGAGGAGAGAAGAGGATATGAGTACAATTTTCTCATTTTCTAAAAGGAAACGTATCTGTATCTCATTGGGAAATTGAACTTCTTGGTATAATAGGAGATAGTATTATCAGAATACTTTGTACATAGAATCAGAATATGAAAAGATAGGGATATTAAAATAGAGGTTGATGAGATACATGAAGAGTATGAGAGAGAATAAGTCAAGAATGGTTTTCATGACTATGTGAAAGAACATAATACTGCTTAAATAAGAAGATTTGAAAGAAGAAGACATAAGAAGGCCTAGTCCAAAGGAAACTTTGGTTCTGCCTAAATTCTGGCCAGCCTACATGTGGAGTTGAACAAAAACCAGAAGTACTGGTTAGTGTAAAAACGAAAGAGAAAGACAAGGTGCTAAGAAACTGCAGTTACTGAATTTCCCAGGGCCTTTCATTCAACATCATTTTGACCTTGGGGTAAAGCCAGAGGTCTCATGATGCCAGATCCAGGGAATAAGGTGGAGAAGACACAGCAAATTTTTATTTGAAAAAATAATCATAAATATTTAATTGATTCAGAAGACTGATGCATCTATGACAAAGCAAATAAAAACAGTGACTTTTTATTGTAAAGGGAAAAAAACAATAAAAATGATACAGAATTTCAAACCAAGATAGTAGGAGAGTAACAATAGTTAAAACATTGATTATTGCTATCTTCAAATTAGTTGCTCATATTATAGTATATAGACATGAAAACTGTTCAGATAATATATGCACAAAACTTTCTTTTCAATGAAGTAATAAAAATTCATAGTATATCTTAACTCATTCATATATATATATATTTTTTTTTCCTTTCTTCTTTTCTCCTTTCCACCATCCCAATTTCTCTTTGCTTTTGAACAATTTCTTTCCATTTCACAATATCTATTGCATGTTTTGGATGTTATTTATGCTTTCAGCTTCTTACACTAGGGAGATAATATGATGTTTACAAATGCAAGTCTGATTTATTTCACTTATGAGTATGGCCTCAAGTTGCATAAAAGCCTCCAGTTTATCATTCTTTATAGCTGGGTAATACTCAATTCTATAAAACTATTACATCTTTTTTTATCCATTCTTCAGTTGATGGGTATTTGGTTTGTTTCCAAGTTTTAGCTATTACAAATTGTGCTGCTATAAACATGGGTGCACATATATTGCTGTAATATGTTGTTTTCAATTCTTTTGGGAAGATACCCAGAAAAGGAAGATCTGGGTCAAATGGTGCCTAGAATTTTAGTTGTTTGAGGAGTCTCTACACTGATTGTACCAATCTACACTCCCACCAACATTGGAAAAGAATCCCTTTTTCTGCACAGCTCTTCCAGTATTTGTTATTTATTTCTTGACAATAACCATTCTTTCAGGAGTGAGGTAGAATCTCAGTGTTGTTTTAATTTGCATCTCTTAACATTGTTGAACATTTTTTAATATATTTATTTGCTATTTGTATTTATTCATCTGAGAATTGCATATTTATCTCTTATGCCCATTTTTTGATTGGGCTAAAGACATTCATTTGCAAGGACTCCAAAAATGTTTTAGAAAAGGGCATATGCAATGCAATATATGTGTTCATAGTCACTGGAGAATATATTGAGGAGGGATTTAAGGCAATGTATTCTGTAATGTAATTTTTCTAATTTAAACATTTACCATATGTTTTGATCACACCTAGTACAGGTACAAAATTTGCATAAAATGTAATAGAGCTTGTAATTTACAGTACCCAACAGCTGAAACCTACCAAATGTTCATCATTAAGGAATATAGGTGTGTAAATGAATATTCTGCAATAAAAGGAAAATAGCAAAATACATATAACATGAGTAAATTTCAAAACTGTTAGGCAAATGCAGTTGGATAAAAACTACATTTTATGCTTCTTATTCAAGGCTCAAAACTAATTGATAATGATGGAAATCAGAACAGTGTTTGCTTATGGGCAGAGATGAAAAACTGGTAACTTGGAAATGTTTTGCATCTTTTTTTAGGCTTTTGCTTATTTGATTGCATAAATAATCAATATTTACTGAATTTGGATATAAGGTTTTTGCATTTTACTACATAAAAAAGTTTACATTAACCTTCAATACTGTATCTGCCTCTAAGGCAGCAATCAAAGTAAACTTGAACCACGAAAACAGAGACAAAATTCAGAGATACTTCATCATTTTGTATATACTTGGAATTAACCCTCTTAGAATTTTATGTGGATGTAAATAGTTAATATGAAGCTGATGCATACAGCACAGTTAATAGATTCTTAAACCTTGGGATATTGAAATAAAATATATGCCAGCATCTATATATAAAATATATACCAATATCTATATATAAAGTTTCACCTTAAACATTCTTAAGATGAAGAAAAGGAATCTATGGATTAGAGAAGATTATTTCAAATAAATTCATAGCCTGAATAAAAACATGTTATTAGTTGGAAAGGTCACAGCCAGAGGAATATCAAGAAAGAAAGTCAGCTTGGAATAAATGAATATCTTGTATTTCTCTAGAGCATGCATAAGTGTCTCTGTCAATTGTTTGTCAAGCTAGATCTTTACATAAAAATGGGGACAGTTCCTAGAGTTTGTGGGGAGGGCAGAAATCTCAGAATATAGCATGGAACACTTTGGAGCAATGTTGTGCAGTGTCTTATAGCAGAGTATAAAGCACCACCTGAGCCTTACGCAGCTGTTCAGCCTTTAGACTACTTGTCTTAGTTATTTTCTCACTGCTGGAACAAAATATCCAACATGCATAACTTAAAGGAGGAGAGAGGTTTATCTTAACTCACATGTACAGTTCATGGCCAGCTGACGCCAAGGCAGAAATAGCACAGCAGAAAGATATAGTGGAGGAAAGCTGCTCAAGTTTTGCGGGCAGAAAGCAGAATAGAAGAGCTAGAGAGGGAGACATACCTTTCCAGGTACCACCGCCAGTGACTCGCCTCTTCTGATTTAGCCCAACCCCTAATACTACTGTCAGCATTAAGTCACTGATGGATTAATCTGTTGATGCATGTGGCACTCTCAAAGATGCAGTCACCTTCCAAAAGCTCCACATCTGATCATATGAATCATTTGGAAGGTATCCCAGAACTGAACTGTGACACAGTTCCTGCTGGTGCTTCTCTATGTCATCCTTTTTATCTTATCCCCTTCTCACCTGTCTGGAAGGTTCAAACTGGAAAATGACTCAAGGAGCACAAAGATGGCAGAGTGGTAAACAAAAGGGAAAGAGCTCTCAGAGAGTTGCTGTACAGATGGAGGAATATAGCAAGGTGAGCAAGACAAGGAGGGAAGTGGGTGCTCTGGACCCAGGAAGAATCTAAAGTGCAAACTGAAGCCCTCAGAGAGAGTGTAAGGACAACCTTCCATGAAGAAAATAGCTGGAGGTGCCTTGTCCATGAGATGGGACTCACTGCACAAAAGGAGCAGTTCAAAGCTGTAGGTATACAGTGACTGCTGTGATCCCAGAGACCTCCGTGGAGAGACACAGTGGTGGAGGGTAGCAGTGGATGTGCAGGACTGCACTAACTGAGGGTGAGTACTGAGGGCTTGGTCATCCCATGGAAGAGAGTGATTGGCTGGGATCCCTCTTGGAGCTGGGACTCCTGAACTCAGAACTCAGGGCTGCCACCAGCTCTGTCTAATGGCTCCCATCCGGGCTCAGACCCACAGAAGGTGTGCTGACAGTTGTAGGGCAAATGAGTCTGGTCTTGAGCAGAAAGTGCAGGTTCACCGAGGTTATCCAGTATCTTACCAAAAAAGCTATTGCTGATTTGTTAGGATGGAGCAGCACAGATCAGCACTCTGCCTCCACATCTTGTCTACCAGTGATGGCAGAGACCAACATGGAAGTGGACTTCTTTTATTCTCTCATTTGTTTTACTGTTGTTGTTTTTGTTTTGTTATGGTTTTGCTTTTTACTTTTTCTTTTCACTTTATTTTTCTCCTTCATCATTTGATCTTGTTTTTCTGTGAATGTGAACATGGATTTTAGCCTTTTTGTTGTGGAAGTTCCCTTTTCTTTTTGAGTCTTCTGTGTCTCTTTCCCTTCAGTCTTCTGCACCAGTTTCCAAAAGTTAACATGATGCCACTTTGTCCTCAAAACTTACTTCTAATCTCTTCCTCTTCTTCCGCTTCTCTATTTTCTTGACCCATTTTAAATTTTAACCCCTGAGGGCAAAATTGACAAATTAAGGACTTGTATATTGCATGTAATTTTCTTGCTTGTTTTAAATTTTATTATATAATCACAAATCTAGTTCATATAGTTAAAAGTGCAAATTAGTGATTAGTTCAGTTTATCATTTTCTAGGCTGTGTTTGATGCTATTGGTACCAGTATAGCCAAAAGTGACAAAAGCTACTTTTCCTGGTAATCCATGACTGAGATAGACTAAGGTTACAGAAAATACTGTGGCACAGTGCCAAAGAACCAGGGACTGGGCCAAAAAATCAATAACTTCTCATTTCCAACAAATTTGAGAGATAGGATCTTCCAACAGACTGAAAACCCTGAAAGTAGCTACACCTGGAAGATAACTCTGAGAAGTAGTGATAACCCAAGGGTCATAAATATGAGCAATAAAGCAACCCACCATAGGAAATTTACGCAGATCGTGCTATAAAGTAAAATAAAAAAGGAAGAGAAAATGAGAAGACATAATCAAATTGCAACCCCAGACATCCAGTGTACCAAAAGCAAATCCAGGAAACACTGATGTAGGACAATCCAAAAGACTCCCACCTGGTGTCTCTGAAGTGGTAGTAGCAAAGCAATTGAATGAGACTCTGGAAAAATCAAATCAGAAATAATTTCTCAGATAAGTGCATAGGTGGTGTCTAAAATAAAGACCCTGCTTAGTGATGCTAGAGCAGATATAAACAAAAAATAGAGGAACTTAAGAAAGTTATGAAAGCCATGAATGCTCATTATAGGAAAGAAATGGAATCCATAAAACAGATTCAAGCAGATATCCAAGAGAATAAAAATTCCATTGAAAATATTCATGGTAGATTAAGCAGGGTCTCAGATAAAGAAGACAGGCTTGCAGTTAATGATCTAAAAGAAAGATTTCTCAATGCATGGAACAATGAGATGTCAATCCAACAGCTACTAGATGAGACAAAGAAGAATAATTCAAGATTGATTGGAGTGAATGAAAAGACAGGAGATACTGTAAGTTGTATAAAATATATATAAAAAATTGTTCACAGGTGTCATGAAAGAAGACTTCCCTCATAAAATAAAAGAATTTGTCATACAGATAAGTTAGGCATCTAGAACTCCAATTAGCCATGATCCAAAAAATTCTACAGCAAAGTATATCATACCCAAGTTTCCAGAAATTCAAAACAGGAATCAAATCTTAAAAGCTGTTAGGGAAAAGAAACAAATCACCTATAAAGGAAAGCCCATCAGAATCACAGCTGACTTCTCAGCACAAATCCTCAAGTAAAGGAAAGCTTGGAGTGCAGTACTTCAAGTTCTAAAGGAAAGCACCCTTTAACTCAGATTGATGTACTCCAGAAATCTGTTTTTCAAAACTGATAGAGAAATAAGATATTTCCATGACAAAGAACATTTGAGGAAATTTATAACCCAGAACTCCAATATTCTAGAAAGAGATTCTAGAGAGAGATAACAAGGACTGTAACTCTAAGAACTACAACAGAAGGACCATATCAGGCAAGGGAAACAATTAAGCACAGGAGGGAAAAATAGATTTGGAGCCAATAAGAGGAAAATAACGTGAAAAACATAAATCACTACATCAGTTATAACCATCAAATTCACAGTCTCAATTTACCAATCAAAAGACACACACTGGTGGAATGGATCAAGAAGCAAGATAAAACAATATTCTGCATACAAAAACCATTTAATTCAAAAAGAAATTCATAGACTGGAAGTCAAAGGATGAAAAACAATACTCCATAAGACAGGAATTCAAATAAAAGCAGGGGTAGCAATTCTATTTGCAGACAAAGTGAATTTCAAGCTACGACTGATTACGACAGATGAAGAAGGTGACTATATCCTTGTAAAAAGAACAATCCTAGAAGTGGTAACAATCATAAGTATATATGCAATAAACACCAGGATACCCAACTATATAAAACAAACACTAATGGGCATGAAAAATCAAATAAGCACTAATACAATTGTATTGGGAGATCTCATACTCCAATGTCACACAAAAACAGATCAACTAGACAAAAAAATCACCAATAAAAGGTTATAACTGAACTGAACTTTTGAGCAAAGGGACATAGTAAGTGTTCAGAGTGTTGCATCCAACAACATCAGAACACACATTCTTTTCAGCTGCACATAGGATGTTCTCCAAAAAAGACCACATACTAGCTCATAGGGCATGCTTAAGTAAATGAAAAGGAAGAGAAATTATCCCATGCACAGGATCAGATCATAGTGAAATGAAATTGGAAATCAATGGTAAAAGAAACTCCGGAACTTCACAAATACATGGATATTAAATAACAACCTCCTGAACAACCAGTGGGTCACAGATGAAAATAAAATGAAATTAGACAGGTTTTACAATTGAATGATAATGAAACTAAAACATATCAAAACTTATGGGGCATAACAATAGCAATCCTAAGAGGGAAATTTATAGCAGTAAACACTGTTATCAGGAAAACAGAGCAATCAAAAATAAAGGACTTAATGGTGAACCTCAAACTTCTAGAAAAACAAGAGCAGGCCAAGCCAAAAGCTCATACAAGAGAGGAAATTGTAAATATCAAGAAAGAAAGTAATGCATTGGAAACTAAAAAAAAAAAAAGAATCAAGGAGTTGGGTCTTTGAAAGATTAAATAAAATCAACAAACCCTTATCTAACATTATCAAAAAAGGGAAGAAAAATGCTCAAATCCACAAAATTAGGAATAAAAAGGATGAAATCACATGGACCCTGAAGAAATCCAGAAGGTCATCTACACATACTTTGAAAACTTGCATTCTAATAAAATGGAAAACACAGAAGAAATTGATTCCTAGATACATAAGAATATATATAAGAATTCTCATAGCTGAATCGAGAAGTCATAAAAATGCTAAACAGACTAATATCAATCAATGAAATCAAAGAAGTAATTAAAAATCTATCAACAAAGAAAAGTCCAGGCCCTGACAGATTCACTGCTGAATTTTACAAGAAATTCAAAGAACTAACACCAGTATTTTTCAAACTTTTTAGTTAAGTCGAAAGGAAAGCAATAATTTCAAATTCACTGCTGGAAACAAGCATTACCCTGATACAAAAACTAGAAAAGGATCCAAAAAAGAAACAGAATTACAGCCAATCCCCATACGAATATAATGCAAAAGTTTTCAATAAGATACTGGCAAGCAGAATGCAGCAAATCATCAAGAAGATTATACACTATGACCAAATGCGATTCAACCAAATGATGCAAAATATGTAAATAAAAAACGTGTAACACACTATATTAACTGAAACAAGAACAGAAATCATATGATCATCTCAATAGATGCAGAAAAATTTTTGACTAAGTCCAGCACCCATTCATGATAAAAACCCTACAGAAAATCACAATAGCAGGTTTATATATCAATCTGATAAAAACCATCTATGACAACCCAACAGCCAAAATCATACTGAATTGACAAAAAGTAAGGGCTTTCTCTCTAAACTCAGAAACAAGACAAGGTTGTCTACCATCTCCACTCTTATTCAACATTGTCCTGGGAACTTTCACCAGAGCAGTTAGACAAGAGAAACAAATAAAAGGAGTAAAGATAGGAAAGAAAAAAATTAAATTTTCATTATTTGCAGATGACATGATACTGTACATAGAAGAACACAAAAACTCCACTAAAAAAACCTGCTGTATTTAATAAGCAAATTTAGTAGCATAGCTGGATACAAAGTCAACACTCAGAAATTACTAGCCTTCCAGGGCATGAATAACAAACTCACTAAGAGAAAAATTAGGGAAACACATCTTTCACAATAGCATCCAAAAAAATGAAATATGTAATAGTCAATCTAAAGAAGGATGTAAAAGACATCTACTTTGAAAAACTACTCTGAAAAAGGAGTTTGAGGAGAACATCAGAAAATGTAAAGACACCCCTTGCTTTTTGGGTAGGAAGAACCAATATAGTGAAAATGGCCATTCATTCAAACCTGTTATACAGACAATGCAAATTCTGAAGAGAATTCCAATAGCATACCTCTCAGAATTAGAGAAAACAATTTAAAAATATATTTGGAACCAGAATAGATGTAGAACAGCAAAGGCAATTCTGAACAACAAAAGTGAAACAGGGGCATCACAATTCTCAACTTTAAATTATACTGTAAAGCTACAGTGATCAAAGAGCATGGTATTGGCCAAAAAACACAAACAAAAAACCCCCCAAAGATCAGTCTCAAAGATCAGTCACACAAATTAGAAGATGCAGAAGATGATCCAAAGATCAGTCACACATATTAGAAGATGCAGAAACAAATCTAGACCTACTAAGTCACCTCATCTTTGACAAAGGTGCCAAACACTGGAAGAAAGCCTCTCTAACAAATGGTGTTGGAAAAACTGGTTCTGTGCATGCCAAAGATGAAGATCTGTACATGCCAAAGATTAAAATAGGACCCATATCTTTCACCATGAACTAAACTAAATTTGAAATGGATCAAAGTCTAAATATTTAAACAGAAACATTAAATCTTCAGGAAGGTAGACTTGGTAAAACTCTTGATGACACTGGTGTAGGCAAAGACTAAGAATAAAACCCCGATTCCACAGGAACTATCACAAAGAATAAAAAACTGGGATCTCATCTTATTAAAAAGCTTTTTCACAGCAAGAGAAACCAGTGACAGAGAAAAACAACCCACAATGTGAAAAACAATGTTTGTCAGCTGTTCCTCATACAAAGGATTACTATCGACAACGTATAAAGAACTAAAAAAAAACAGACCCCAGAAACTTATAAGCCCAATCCAAAAATGTCATCTGAGATGAATACACACTTCTGAGATGGAGAAATACAAATGGAAAATAAATATATGAAAAAATGTTCAACATAACAAGTCATTCAAGAGATGCAAATCAAAGCAACACTGAGACTTCACTTCATCCTGGAAAGAATGGCTATTATCAAGAAACCAACAAATTAGAAATGCTGGAGGGGCTGTGGGGAAAAAGAACCCTTCTCCACTTTTGTTTGGAGTGTAGACTGATATAACCACTGTATAAATCAGTGTGGAGAGTCTTTAAAATACTTGAGTTGGAGGTCCCATCTGACCTAGCTTTTTCCCTTCTGGGCATCTTCCCAGAAGCATTGAATACATCATACCACAATATTATATGTGTATCCATGTTATATCAGCACAATTGTTATTACCTAAATCTTAGAAACAACACAAATGCCCATCAACCAAAAATGGATAAAAATGATATTTTATATTATATATAAAATGATGTTTTTATATATATAAATGATATTTTTATACAATGGCATACTATTTAACCATAAAGAAGGATAAACTTAAGACTTTTGTGAGTAAATGGATGCAACTAGGGACTATACTCCTAAGTGGAATAAATTGGACTCACTTTTGTAAACACTGTATTGTCTCCCTAGTGTGAGAGGTTGAAAGAACTAATATATGTTAAAGATATTTGAGTAGTTATGCTACTAATTTCTCTTAGTTCATTGAAAAGAAAGGTTTTTGCTAATATTACTTGGTAATTAAATTCTCATATCTTGAACCCTGAATAATTTAAAGACAACAATACACAATGTATTAACCTTTGTTACCCTATATCTTGTTTTGGAATTTTGGGTTTTTTTTTCTCTTAAAAAAAGCTAATGTCAAAAATGACTGGAGATTTGAATGCAGGTAGGTTTTATTTTTCCTGCTAGTTATAATAAACCAGAGGCTGATGCATGTAATGCAGTGTTGAAGAAAAATCTACAGCCTTCTTTAAACTGAATCAGAGAAACACTTGAGGATTGGTTAAAGGGGACATAGTGATAGGAGATGTACATGACATACACAATCAGGGATCCTAGAGAGAGGCCATCTAAATTTACAGAAGTATGCATTTAGTGAGTTTAGCTGATGAAAGATGCTGTCCAACAAGGGACTTTTCAGCATCTGGTAACATTCTGTATACTTACACATAACTGTTTTTAAGATTTTTTAATCAAATTTCATCTCATCCTTTAAGTGGATCATAAAATAAGCACTTGGTATGTGACTATCATATTTTGGGCAACAGAATATACAAACATAGAATGAACAGATACAAATTAAGTATTGCATTGTCCATTTATGCATATGTATTATATACTGTATATGAGTATCTTTGACTATACTACTAATATCCTTATGTTCATCAAGAACAGTTTGTGTTCTCATTGTTTGATTGTTTGATCATTTTTTTCATGTCTAAATCCTGTAACCTGAACAACTATTTCTAAGATAACAATTTGAAATATATTAACTAGTTTTAATTTCCTATTAATTTTTTAAAACCTGTATCATTTCTACCTTTTGTTTTGTTTTAAAATAAAAAGAGTATCTTTGATATAAACCATTTATCATTGATGTAGGAAATCTAGAATGTTTTGAAATCTGCTTGTTTGAGAGTTCATTTCTGGTTCAGTGAGTTTTAGAAAAAGAATTTTTTCATTATCTGAAGTGTCAGTTACATGAAATTTGTCACTGCAGATGTTTACAAGGCTGAAGTAGAAGATAAGGCCTGTGTGCAATAATCAATATACCTGTGATGTCAGTAATGCAACTCCTTGCTCTAAGCAGAAGTGGATGACAAATGGCACTTGGTTCTTTTAAGTAATTATTAGAGTTTATGCTAGCTCTTGCAGTGCATAGTTTGAGGTTATAAACTGAGCTGAATCAGGGGAACAATTTACATTTTCTGATGATCAAAGGGCAGGAGTAAAGTACGGATCACATTTAGCAAGTGAAACTCCCAGGTGTGCATGATAAAAAGTTGTGAATGGGGAAGTGGCTTGCCTGAGTTAAAAACTGGGTGTCACTCATGCAGGGAAGCAGACTCTATCCCCAGTGGTGCATCAATTCTTGAGTGATGGCCTGAGTTGGGTATCTCATGCCCAAGCACATGGCTTTGGGTCCTTTCTAGTAAATACCAGCCCTTAGGTTAGGGACTGACCCTGGCATGGTCTCCGCCCTCCGAGAATTCTCAGGAGATGACTTCACACTGAGAGCATCCACCAAGTAAAGGAGGCCCCTGAGAGCCATGACATGCTCCCTTAGAGAGCAAATGCCTAGAGGGGACATCTCGATATTGTGATTGCTGGACTGAAGAGCAAAACCACAAGTCTTTCTCCCCAGAGACTCTACTCCATAATCATTTTCATCTATAAAGTTTACAGTTGGGCTGCGAGCAGCACAAAGCTGTGAGGCTGCTTCAGAATTTCTGCTGTGGAATAACAATACTAGAATTTCTAAATCTATGAAACTCTTATTCCAACTTAGACTGTTTCACTCAATTCTCCTATTGCCCAAACAATATTTAAGGTATGAGATTAAATGCCTATCTTGAGGATATAGATAGATAGATGATTTACGTATAGATATAGGCATAGGTATATATGTTGGCACCTTATGCAAGGGTGATTTTCAATAGTACAAAACAGAGTTCTGCTGTTGGATTGCCTGCTCTCTGAGGGAGAGGCCTAAAATGTTTTGTATGCAATGACAATACCTCAGTAAGAACTGTGAGCTTTGACTGTAAAGTTAAATCTCATGGCTTCAGGAGGTACAGTATTACGCTTAGTGCATACTAGGAGTTCAAACATTTTGCTGAATAAAATGAAAGAAATGAGTGGCATTGTTCCTTACACACCAACATTCTCCCCTACCAGTCATGAATACCTGCATTCATTGCCCATGGTGAGGCACTTGATTCAGTATAGTATACGCTCTCTGTTACTAGGTTTCTTGCATAATCAGCATGAACAGGGTAGAATGCAGTCACTGGCTATGATAGTCAGCAAAGTAAACTGACAGTTATATCAACCCATGACTGTGATCTTTAGCACCATACCATCCAAGTACAAAACAAATATTTGGTATAAAACCTAATACCTCTTCTAGGTGTTTTACTTGAGAAACTAAATGTTGTATTGTGTGTCGAAAAAGGAACAAAGAAGGAAAAGTTTTGCAGGTGACTGGCAAACCTAGGATGCGGACTTGTTTTCTGGTGCATAGATTAGTGGAAGTGCTTACCACCCAAATGTGTAGTGATAAATCGAAACTCACCTGTCTTCAAGCATTCTGCTTTGCCCTTTTTCATATAGAATTATTGATGCAGAACCTCTGATACAAGTTTGCAATTCATCTGAGGAGCTACCCCATTGTTGGAGCAAGTCTTAACTCTGGAGTGAGATAGGGGATTTTAGTACCCTTCTCAGCTTCTCTGCTCTCCTTAAACATGCTGTAGATAGTTCAGTAATCTCTTCACAGCTCTACATTGCCCAAGATCACAAACAGTCCTGTGGGGCAAGAAGCACTTAAGCAGTTTCACACTGAGGGAAGTCCTTACCATGTTGCTTTGAGATATTGTGGTATCCCAGATACTAGCATTGGATGACTTTATCATGCTTTAAAATGTGACACATACTTCAAACCTCACTTGGACCTACTGGTCCCAGTGAATGCTTCTGAAATTTTGTATTGTTCTACCAGTGGAAGTCCACTTTCTCACCTTCTTGAGTAACTGGTTTTATTTGAATTCCAGTTTTCAATGCTTAATATTTAGCAGGCCAAATTCAGACTAATGAAACTAATATTGCTAATCTAAATGGACTCTATTCAAATGAGGAAAAGTACTTTCCTCTGAGCGGGCGTTTCCTGTGCAGTTGGCAAGTTGACTTGGTGTGTGCACCATGTATTATGAAATTTGCTAAGGGTGATTACTGCTCCAGGGCTGTGTAACCTCATGGCATGGTACGCCACTTAGAACAAGTTTTGATTTTCTCATTAACTAGAAGCTCATGTTTACTAAACAACATGTAATCATATCAATGGCTTAAGACCATTTAAGTTTTTAATGTAGTAGGCTTTCTAGTTCAGACATTTCTCTAGGAGCCCACCTTATTTTTAATTGGTTCTTAATCTAGAGGGATGAAAGAATTATAGGCAAAAATCTGGACATTGAACACTAGTGAAATACGGAATTTTAACATCATTTAGATTTAGCAAGTATTATATTCCAAATGCCTAATATCCTTTGCATCATTTTTTACAGGTGCATCACTATGATGACTAATTTAATGCTGACATCAGTGCCCCACACAAGGGGAGATAAAGGGAAAGAAAGATGTGAGTTAACCTAATGAGCCATTGCACTCCTTCCTCTCAGGGCCTGCCTGCTGTTTAAGGACACGATTCACAGTCCTCCTGTATTAACCACTTCTTGCTGCCAGAAAAGTGCCCCCATTGTCTCAGAAATCTCAGAAATAGCAGTAAAGATTAAATAACTCATTTGAAAAGTGTTACTAAAATGAAGATATAAGTACATGAAAATAAGTAATGGGTCTTGAAAGAAATATTCTGTTGAATAACTTGGCATACAGTTGATGAATTATACTGGAGTAAGGCTGTCATTGACATCTGTAGATACAATTGGTGCAGTATATTGACTCATTCATTAAATATTTAAAAATAGGGGTACTGATACTGGGAAAAATTTCTCTGAAAGTGCTTAGTTTGCCATTCATTTCTCCCACAAATCTTTACACTTGTGGTTTGTTTAGAATCTTATAATCCCTTGTAATTAACTTGTTATAGCACTTATTGCTTTATTTCCTTTATGGATTAAATTTTTAATTGTTTTTGTACAGACAGCAAGAGCATTTTGTGAGGAAGGCATTGTGAGAGATGTCTTCTTTTCTAGCCTTGGGGATTATGTACTAACAACCATTCAAAACCATTTGTATGTAATAGAAAATTTCAACTGCTCTGAAAACTTGGAAATGCTCCAGGAAGGGAATAAATGTTTTCTTCTCAAATGTGTCGTTTCATATTAGCAGAAGCTAGACAGTTTGAGAATTATTGCTTGTATATCTCGAATTAAATTTCTAGCACTGTGAATGCTCATCCTTTACAGTGGTGCCATGCTCTCAGAAGTTCGGCCAGTAGTAGCATTTTCTGCCACAATAAATACAAGTTGGGGGAAGTTTATCACAGTTACTTTCCTTTTCTTATTGAACAAAGTGAATGATTATCCATTGTACAGATAACAAAGCAATCAAGAAAGAAAACTTTTTTTACGTTCTTT
>PVJX010030736.1:0-21799 GCA_004027295.1 Dolichotis patagonum
TAAAATATTGGCAAACAGGATGCAGCAAATCATCAAGAAGATTATACACCATGACCAAGTAGGATTCATCCCAGGAATGCAGGGATGGTTCAACATATGCAAAACAATAAATGTAATCCACCATATCAATAGAGCCAAAAGCAAGAACCACATGACCATCTCTATAGATGCAGAAAAAGCTTTTGATAAAGTCCAACACCATTCATGATAAGAACCTTACAGAGAATTGGAATACAAGGTCTTTATCTCAATATGGTAAAGGCCATCTATGAGAAACCTACAGCCAGTATCATATTAAATGGTCAAAAACTGAAAGCCTTTACCTTAAAATCAGGCACAAGACAAGGATGTCCATTATCACCACTGCTATTCAACGTAGTACTGGAAATACTAGCCAGAGCTATAAGACAGGAAAGAGAAATAAAAGGAGTACAGATAGGAAAAGAGGAAGTTAAATTATCATTATTTGCAGATGACATGATACTTTACATAGAAGACCCCCAAAACTCTATTGAAAGACTCTTAGATGTAATAAATAAATTCAGCAAGGTAGCCGGATACAAAGTCAATACTCAAAAATCAATAGCATTTCTATACACTAAAAACAAAAGTACTGAGAGAGAAATAAGAGAAACTACACCCTTTACACTAGCATCCAAAAAAATGAAATACTTAGGAATTAATCTCATGGAAGAAGTAAAAGAACTATACACGGAAAATTATAATACCCTGAAAAAGGAAATCGAAGAGGACCTCAGAAAATCGACAGACATCCCCTCTTCATGGATAGGAACAACAAACATTGTAAAAATGACCATTCTCCCAAAATTACTATACAGATTCAATGCCATCCCAATCAAAATACCACTAACATACCTCATAGATCTAGAGAAATCACTCCTAAAATTCATCTGGAACCAGAAGAGACCTAGAATAGCAAAGGTAATTCTAAGCAACAAATGCAAGGCAGGAGGCATCACAATCCCTGACTTGAAATTATACTACAAAGCTACAGTAATAAAGTCAGTATGGTACTGGAATAGAAACAGACCTGAGGATCAGTGGAATAGATTGGAAGATACAACCACAACCGCAAACTCACTCAACCACCTTATTTTTGATAAAGGGGCCATACATACTCGCTGGAAGAATGACAGTCTCTTCAACAAATGGTGCTGGAAAAATTGGCTATCCATATGCAGAGGACTAAAACTAGATCCATGTCTATCACCATACACTAAACTAAAATCTAAATGGATCAAAGATCTAAATATTAAAACAGGAACACTAAAACTGCTGAAAGACAATGTAGGTAAAAATCTCAAAGATATAGGGGTAGGAAGAGAATTCATGAACAAGAACCAAACTACACAGGAAATACTTCCCAGAATCAATAACTGATACCACATCTTATTAAAGATCTGCATGTCAAAAGAGGTTTCCAGCAGAGTAAAAAGAAAACCCACAAATTGGGAAAAAAATCTTCATGGACAGTTCCTCAGACAAAGGACTTCTGTCTACAACTTATAAAGAATTAAAAAAAATCAGACCCTCGAAATTCAAAGACCCAATCCAAAAATGGGCATCTGAAATGAATACACAGTTCTCAGATGAAGAAATACGAATGGCAAATAAATACATGAAGAAATGTTCATCATCATTAGTCATGAGAGAAATGCAAATTAAAACCACACTGAGATTCCATCTCACCCCAGAAAGAATGGCCAGGATAGAAAAGACTACCAACAACAAGTGTTGGAGAGGCTGTGGGGAAAAAGGAACTCTTCTACACTGTTGGTGGGAGTGTAGACTGGTGCAACCACTGTGGAGGTCAGTCTGGAGATTCCTCAAAAAGCTGGGTTTGGAAGTCCCATTTGACCCAGCTATCCCTCTTCTGGGTATGTTCCCAGAAGAACTGAAAACATCATACCACAGTGATATATGTGCACCCATGTTTATAGCAGCACAATTTGTAAAAGCCAGATCCTGGAAACAACCTAAGTGCCCATCAACTGAGGAATGGATAAAAAAGTTGTGGCATTTTTATACAATGGAGTACTACTCCGCTATAAAGAATGATCACATTGAGATATTTATTAATAAATGGACACGACTTGAGACCAGTCTCTTAAGCAAAATAAACCAAACACACAAGGGTAAATACCATATAGTCTCCCTAGTATGAGAGCTGATAACAGTGTATAAGACTTGATGGTAATCATGAGTCCCCATCTCATAGCTTTGAAGCCTTTCAATGTTTTCAGTCATCAGTTGGAATGTTTTGTTTGACTATATCATGTGTGATGATATGAACAGCTGTTTTGAAGAAAATAAAACATTATGACAGCTATTTCTGATTTAATATCATCCTTCTTAGAAGTCCTACCATGCTTCTTTTGTTCTACTACCATTGGTTCTATCTATCACATTGTGTCTTACTGGGATTTGAATATGTGTGATAGTTTAAACAAAATTTTTCTATCGAAAATGAGATACTATAGTACCCATTGATCATTTTCTCTTATTTGGTTCAGAAAGCCCTGTAATTCTTTCACTCTATGCATGGCTTTATACCATTTTGTTATGTTTGATATTGCTGTATTTGAAACTATGCTCAACTATAGCAGAGTAAGTGATATGGTGATAGCTACTGTTGATGTCCGGTTGTCTTAATGTAAAGTACTGTGTTGCCTATGTTGTCCTGTTCTGAGCTGCTCTGTATTGCCCTCTTTTGTTTTATTCTCTTTAAAATAAAATTTTAAAAAAACAGTTCTGCTCAACAATCTAACAAAAACAGTAATGTGGTCATCTATCTTACACACTTAAACATACATGCAGTTATATCCTTTAGAGCACTTTCTTTTCCCCTCAATATATATATACATATATATATTTATATATATATATGTATATATATATATTTATATTATTTTAAGGGGGTAAAATTAAACACAACAGAACAGAACAGAATGGGACATAAGAAAGCATAAATTTCAAATCTAGACAACATCAGATCTTTACTATCTGTCATATTGTCTCCCTTTCTCTTCCAAATGGTTGTCCATATCTTTGCATATGGGGAGCTCATACTAAATAACATATCAATCTTTTCACAAGATGTGTAGTTTACTGGCTCCCACTTGCTAAGGGGGGGAGGGACACAGGACAGGAAGACATGAGATGTTCGATTCTCAGCTCACGCCTCACATCCACCCCCCAGAGAGGGGAGGAGCTCCTTGTTCTCCCAGAACCCTGAGTCAACTGCATGGTACAGGTCCCAGTGTGCCAGGGCCCCTCCCCTGCAGGCCCCCCAAAGTCCGCCATACTGCTATTTCTTTCTGATGAATTGACCATTCCATTTCCAAAGTTCTGAAATGGCCAACAGACCACAGAAAGAATTCTCTTTAGGTTCCTGTTTGAAACCAGCAGCTACAGCAATCTGCTGGTCTTGCTTCAGGGCCAGTGATCTGCTTTATTCTGTTGTGATGTTTAGTTTTACCCTCTTTAAAATAAAATTTGAAAATAAAATAAAATATTTAAATTTATGGGAACATTTTAAGTACATTTATTTTATATTGTACGATAGATAATATCAGCATTTTCAATTCTATGAGAACCACTAATTTGCTGCTCATTGTCTTTTTTGACTCTTCTCATTGTAATTTGTTTCCTTGTGTGTGTGTGTGTGTGTGTGTCTGTGTGTGTCTGTGTGTGTGTGTTCCTATTTGGCATTAATTTGAAGGTAGATAAGGTAAATATAATTTTCCTAAATTGGTTCTGTTACTGGATGGTGAGTTTTGGGAGAATTTTTTCCAGGTTCTTGGTGTCCTGAACAAAAAATTGGACAACACATATAGAAACAGTAGTGGGAATGTACATGTACCGCAGGTGGAAAATTACACTCTGCAGAGAGTAGGCCAGTGAACAAACTCACAGCTGCTGCAAAGGTAGAGGATGGAGGCCTTTTGTGTCAGAAATCCTAGATTGGCTTCCCCTTCATGTAAACAGGGCATTGGGACAGTTATCCTGTCAAAAACTCTCTGGGTTTGGCACCAGATTTAAATTACTCTAGCAAAAGATTTGCTTTAGTTTTCCACCATATGTAGCGAAGAATTGAAAATAGAAGTTTTCGGATTGGTTCTGTGTACAGTGCTCAGGAGCTGCCAAGTCACCCTGGATCTTGTGTTTGTTGTGAGTGCCCTGGGTCTCTGTGACTGTGACAGATTTTGCCCACCTGTTTAACTGGTTTGGCCCAGCCCTAATTTCCTACCTCAGCTCTGTATTTGCTCTGGTTGGTAATCCTCCAGTATGGGGCACTGTCCTCTTGAAGACACTTTCAAATGAATTATCAACATAGCACTTCTTGAACTGTGCAGGTGTAGCAAATTCAAACTCATGTAGACAAGGTTGTAGTCTGAATTTTCAAGAGGGACTTTTCCCCCACCTGAACCCAGGAACTGTTTTTCAGTTTCCTTTTGGATCCCTTCACCAAGAGACAGATTTTTTTTTTTCCTAGCCCAATCCTTCATCATGGTTCTAGCTAGCATTGTAAGCATCCTAGTGTAATGCAGTCTTCCTTATTTTCCCATTTTTTTCTTGACAAAGGCCTTATCGCCTGTCTTTTAAGAGATTGTCAAAATTTGGCTTTGTTTTTGGTATTGTCAAACATCTCCAGGAAAGTCAGCTTATCACTCCAGTTTCAGTTTTCTGAAAAATATGGCTCTCATAATCACTAGATAGCTTTGGTGGAAAAATTTCCACAATATCTAGTTCATTCAACAGAAATGAAAGTTTCTGTACCTCTCTTTAAATATAATAATGTCTACTTCCATTCTAGAAAGGTTATTTCAAAAAGTGTTAAAACTTTAGAAGACTAAAGTTATATACTTAAAAGCCTAAAAATAACCTTTAAAATGAGATTTGGATGAATACATAGATAATATCAAGAAAGTAAGATTAATGTAAACCAAGATAATAGTACCATGTTAGTTAGTAAGCCATCTAAACCCCTAGTTAATGTTGTCTCAATACTGAACAAATTACAGATTTATGATGAAAATTTTGAAACTTATCTGTAGATGCATAAGCCAAACAAGTGGCATTGACCAAATAGAACTCATTCACTGAAATACAAATAATAAACTATTTTTAAGAACTGGATATAACTTTGATTTCTTCATATAGCTTTGATATATTTAATAGTCTCAAAGTGTAAGCATCTACTAAAAACTACCACTGTTTATGCAATCTGAAAATGTATATTTAAATAAAAAAGCCTTTTTCTATTTATGGTAAAGGTGCAGAGTGGAGAGAGACCACCTGAGAAACCTCTGAATAAGCAACTATGGCTGTTTATTCACTCCCATGTGAGTGGGCTGAGTTCAGAGAGCAAAATCAGCAAGAAGCAAACATAAAACAAAGGATTTAGTGGGGAGAGGAGGCGTTGCTGCCTTTAGGAGTTTGGGGGTAGAAAGAGTATGGTCCCGCTTCTCCAAATGGGCAGAGCAGATGTCAGCGCGGTCACGTTTCTTGGGACAGCAGTGCAGATGGACGTGGTTTTGTTCTTCTTCTGTGGTTTCCAAATGTACCTGTTGGTGACAGCCTCATCTGTCAGGCATAACATTGTCCATCTAAGGATATAACTTAACCAAATAATTGTCCTCCAATAAAATTAGCCGGGACAAATTCACTCTGTTATTAGAGATCTCTACAAATTCTGTCATAGTCTATCCTGACACATGGAAGAAAAGTTTTCTATCTAAACATCTACTTTCTTATTCAAGCTAGTTTATTCTCATGTTTCATAGATAATCACAAAGCTTTATGATTCCCTTTTTAAATCAGAATCACACTGTTATGGGGTAACATTTACATTGAGCTATGTCTTACATTCAGTAAAATGCACAGATATCTTAAAAATTCAATATGAAGAGTTGTGATAGTTTTATACAACCATGTAAACACCACTCCAAACAAGGTATAAAACATTTCTACCACCCAAAAGATTCCTTTGTGCCATTTTAAACCAGAAATAAACCTAATATATCACTCTGCTAACATGTACATTGCACATGCACATTAAAACCACTTCTAAAGTGATTTTAATACATTACTCTGAAACTACCTTATTATATTTAGATTTAGCAAATTTAAATTTTTCAATCCCAAGAATAGAGCTTAAGTAAATAGAGACAATCAGTGCTTCATTTTGCATTTCTTCTGTATATTTGCCTTTATGTATTTCTAATTCATTCTTTGAGCAAAAAATGAGAAAAATGTTTTCCTTCCCCAACTTCTGCTCCTGCAACAACTTTTGCTTTAAAATTTTATTTTTAATTGACAAGTAATAATTTATGGGTTAATTTATAAATGAATTATGAGTTAATAAATCATGGTTATATAACTTATGGAGTAAAATATAGGTTAATAAATTATAGGGTATAAAGTGATATTCCAATGTATGCATATATAGTAAAATAATCAGCTCAGACTCCTATATCTATCACTTCAAACATTTACCATTTCTTTGTTATAGGATCCTTTAACATCCTCTCTTCAGCATTTTGAAATATGCAATATATGATTACAAATTATGGTCACCATTTTGTACAATAGTTCACTAGAGTACAGTCTCTTTAATGGAAACTTTGTTCTGGTTGACCAGTATCTCCACTTTACCCATCTGCACACAAACCCATTGACCACTCCATTAGTCGCATTTTACTTTCTACTTCTGTGACTTATTGGCATGTCTATGTCCTAACAATGAACTTTCTGAAAAGAAGTTAAAACAATGATTCCATTTATAATACAATAAGAAATAGAAATAAATTTAACCAACAAAATGAAAGGTCTTTATACTGAAAACTATAAAATATTGATTTTAAAAATTGAAGGTAACAGAAATAAATGTAAAGACATCCCATGTTCATAGATTGGGTGAATTAATATTGCTAAAATATCTCAGCATTTATATAAGAACCAACTCACAACTAATTGGTTAAACAAAACATCTGAAAGTGTAAAACTTACAGAGGAAAATCTCTGTGAGTTGACCCAAGCAGTCATTTCTTGTATATAACCCAAAAAATATAGGCAACAAAAGGAAAAGCTGCCAAATGAGACTAAAACTAAAAACCTGCACAGCAAAGGACACTATTAACACAGTTAAGAGACAGCTGACAGCTTAGGAGAAAACACTGCAAATTATATGTCAGCTGTACAAAATACATATGGGATTCAAACTCTTAATAAGGAAACAATCTGCCTATTTAGATATGGGCAAAGATTTGAATAGACAGATCTCAAAAGAGTTCATCTGAATGGCCAACCAGCACATAAAAAAATGCTCAACATTTCAAATCAGGGAAATGCAAATTAAAACTACAGTGAGACATCACCTCACACTTGTTGATTGGCTCAAACCAAAAAGCTATCATGTATGGGCAGGGATGTGGAACAAAGGGAAACTCAATACACTGTTGGCATTCTAAACTAGTGTAACCACTTTAAAAAACAGTATTAAGTTTAAAAAAACACCCAAATTATCATACGATCTAGCACGTGCACTTCTGGGGATATACCCAAAGAAACTGAAATCAGCGTGTTGAAAGGTATGTGCATTCCCACATTCATTGTAGTACCAGTATTCACATGGCCAAGATGTGGAAACAAATGTCCAGCAGCAGACAAAGTTTTAAAAATGTATTGTGCATATACACAATAGAATACTATTCAGTCTTTAAAAAGGAATGGGGGGATTCTATGATTTGCAACAATACAGTAAAACCTGGAGGACATTATGTTAAGGAAAATATGCCAGGTGCAGAAAGCCAAATATTTTATGACATCATTCGTTTGTGCAATCTAAAAAAGTTAGACTCATAAAACAGAGTGTAGAAGTTGGTTATATTTTTCTTTAGTATTATACTAACTATGCTGTCTTAGATTTTAGAATAATTTGTGTTGTCCCAGATTTTTTATGTTTTGCTAGTTTCATGCATTTTAAGGTTAGTAGGTAATAGCCACCAAGAGGATACAATCTCTAATAACTATATAGTCTTCAGCTTTTTGGCACTAGCATAGTGTTTATCTTGGCAGTGAAGAAATTAGAGAAAGGAAGAGAAGCCAGCGGGACATAAAGCACCAGGTAGCATTTTTAATATCCTTGGCAAAAATTTCTGGCAGTAGTAGCATACAAACTACCATCCAAAGAAGTGCATTAGCTCTTGCATTAGACAGGCTCTTACAAGACAGAGGTGAAAGTGAATGTGCAATTGGAAGTTTGAGAACTGCTGAACTGTGGGTGAAATTCTGTCTCCACCAGAAAACTCCATCAAACTCAGCTTATTATTGCATGACCAGAAGTGATCTTCTTTGGAGTACACTGACTGAATTGGTTCAAATGGAAGAACTACCTTTTTAAAATGCAAATCAGATCATGTGGTACCCTTGCTTAAAGCCCACGAGACAATTAAGTTGCTTTTGGAATAAAATCCCAGTTTCATTGGAAGGCCCATCAGCATTCACAAGATTTGGCCCCAGTTTTCCTCTGCAGGATCAGCACACGGCGGTCCTTCCCACTCTCACTGTCTTCAGGCCACCCCAGTCTCCTTTCCTGTCCCTCAATCGCGCATGTCCTTTCTCCAACCAAGGTAATTCCCAGGTTAAAAAATAGTCTCTAAATTGTGCTGGGACAACTGCATATTTATATAAAATAAGTTAACCTGAGTTCATAATCACATCACATATAAAAATTAACTTTAAATATATTATGTACCAAATATAAGCACTAAAACTGTAAAACTTCTGGAAGAAAATCTAGTGAACCTTGCTGTAAGGCAAAGTTTTCTTGAATAATGCATAAGGAAGATCTATTTTTTAAAAACTGATAAAGTGTATTTCATATTCTTAGATACGGTTGAGGAAGTAAAATGGTGTCATAAATTTGGAGAAAACCTAGAATGTATATAAGACAAAAGACTTTTATCCAAACTATAAAAAGAACTCTTGCAACTCAATAATAAGACAAACAGTCTATTAATAAGAAGACAAATTATTGGAACAGAAGCTTCACAAAAGAAGATAGATGAGTGTTAAGTATATGAAAAGATTACCAATTTCACACTCAATTCCTCTTATTAAGGAAATGAAGTTAAAATCACTACACACAAGTAACGCAGCTAAAGTTAAAAATACTGATAACACCAAGTGTCCACATCCATGGTGAGATAGCAACTCTTGAACACAGCTCCTGGTGATGCAAACTGGGAAAGCCCCTTGGCAAATCAGTGTGACACAATCATATGGTTATACACATCCATTAGTCTTACTTGTAGTCATTGATTCAAGAGAAAAAAATGTAGGTCCATCATGAATACGACCACACAAAACTTATCCACAGTTCCCAAAATTGAATACATAAATTAAAACATATCCATACAGTAGGACACTACTCAGCAACAAAAAGAAACAGTAACAAAAAAATAGTAATACACACAAGAACAACATAGTGAAGCTCAAAAGCATTGTGCTAAGAGAAGAATCACATCCAAGACTATGTAACATTTCATTCCATTATGTGAGACTTTAGAAAAGGTCAAAGCAGCATAAGGGAATTTGCCTGGGACTGGAGGTTGGGGTGTGGGATCAACTGCAAAGGGGCACGAAAAAATTTTAGGGTATTGGAGCTGTCCTAACTCTTGAATATGATAGTTACTAACATTCATTAAATGTACATTTAAATGAGGTGACTGTCATGATATGTGAGTGAAGTTTTAATGAAGTCAAATACAATTAGCGATAACCATGGTTTAATACCAGACTGATGTAAGATTTAACAGGATAAGAGTATTTTGAACCTGGCCTTGTTAGAATAACAACCGTGTGGTGATAACATAAAGGAGACTGACTGTTAATCAAAGGAGAATGAGCAGGAGGCCCAGGGATGAAAATGGGGTTTAGAGAAAGTCGGCATAATGAGTGAGCCCCACATCTCCTCCTCCTGTACCGCTCCCAGAATGTTTGCAGCTTCATGGTCTCCCGGGAAATGGAAAGGCTCCCTTTCCTAGAAGAATAAAAACAGCCACAGAGAAAAGTTCTCCCACATGGATAGCAGAGGTTACCCCTTCAATAGGAGGCTTACATCCAAACCCTATAGAGAGTATCCCTGTCAGGACCCCTACCACACGTGCATATAGCTTCCCTGGTGCTCACAGATAGCCTGGAATTATCAGTGTGATGTCACGGGAACAAGAAAAACACCTAAAGGACCCAGAGATAATGAATGACTCAGGAAGAAAATTCAAAAACTATGATTAATATACAAAAAAGATGTTACATCCAGTCAATGCAAAAAATGTTCACGAACAAATTGGACAACCACTTGGCAGGAATCATTTCATTAGTTCACTCAGCAAAACATTTGGGGGACTATTAGTTCAATTTTACATTATTCTGAATGTGATATTGTTCAATTAAGTGGAATCAATTCAATTAGTGGAAAAATAGTGAAGTAAGCCTCACAAGACCATGTTTTATGTTCTCACTAATAATTTGCTCTTGACAAAATCACTGTGGACCTCAGTTTATTCATTCTTCAAGGATGCAAGTATATATTTGACCCTAAAGTGTTACAGTGGACAAAGGCCGGAAAAGGACACAAGGGTTATTACCAGATTTTTTATTGTGGTTGGTGTGATGGTCTGTGTGGTATACTGTGTCTTTTTTTCTTGTATCCCATTGGGAAAGAATTGCAAAAGCAACCACTGTGAAGTAAGTCAGCAAGTGGCAGGTTTAGCCAGCAAGCTTATTGAGGGATACACATCAGAAAAGTGGGCACAGTTAGGGATACAGGATTGGTTTTTTATGCTTGGAGAACTTTTGGGAGGGATGAGGATGTAACTAACCTGTCTTTTTTCCAATGAACAATAGGAATCCACCCCCTTGGAGAGAGTTTGGACTTACATGGTCTTGGCCAGAGGGAATAAGATGATCTTCCTGCAGAGGACAACGAAACCACCATGGAATGTATGCTAATGAGGTCTAATGGGTCACCATGGAGTTTGAGTTCCTGAGGTGGAGGTGCTGGTGTGTCGATTGCAGACATTCCCAACTGTGCAAGTGGGGTGTCTCTTAGGGGTGTCCTAAGCCTTGCTCAGGTAACTGAAACGAAGCTCAGGAAGCTGAGACTATTGTCTGGAATTTTCTTTGCCAGCTCACCTGTCCTTCTCCAGCTGCAGCTCGTATCCAGCTAGTGGCTGACTCTATTGAAATCTTCTAGAGCTCTGGGACTGTCCTGTTCCTCCTCTTCAGGTGTTTAATTGGAGAGGAATCATGAAGCAGTACGTTTACGACTTGTGCACTTTTCAGTATGCATGTTAGACTTCTAGGTAAAAAACTGAAAGAGCAAATAAGATCCAAACTCTACAACAGATATTGTGAAAGAGAAAAAGAAAGAAACTGCTCAAAAGGAAAGAATAATTGGGATAGGGGAAGTAGAAAAGAAAGAAGGGAACACAAGATAGATAACTATACTACCAATCTCTGTTAGTTCATCAAAAAGGATGATTTCTGCTTTCATTGTTTAATTATATTTTTCAAGCCAGTTAGGTTTTTGGCGCAATAAGAAAGAAGATATAAAATAAATATACCTTTATTCCAAGGATGTGGAGAGAAGTCCATGACTATAGAGAGCCTGGCATTCTCTGACCAGCACATGTGGCATATGATATACATATAACCTCCGACCAGGGGTGGTGCTTAGGGCGGGCACTGATGCTGCACAAGCTACTGATTGGGACCCCTTTTCGTGCCACTGGGAAAGGAAGTTGTCACAGGGGAAGGAGGAGGTGACCTCAAAGTAAACACGCTATTTGGTCCCGCCTCTCAGCTGTTTGGTCCTGCCTCCCACTGCAGCTTATTTTAGGGCAAAACTCTTTCATTCTCATCTTTTTATTGTTAGGAAAAGGGCGAAGTCTCTCTCCTACTACTTCCTGCTGAAAGGGGGCGCTGCATTGGGGCTTAGGAAGGTTGACAGGATGACAGTTGATGTCCATGTAGAAGCTGGTACCAGGTGTTTCAGCCAGGACAACTTCACCATTGGCATATGCCCACATCTTAGACTGGAAAAACAGAGACAAGGTGCTATGAGGAGGAAGGGCACTATCATATTTAAAGACCCAGGGGAGGTAGAAAGAAAGGTGCCTTTGATTTAAATACGTCATTTTAATCAGGGCCACAGTGAGGTAGAATTCTGAAAAATAAGTGTGGGGTTAGGAGGAGTAACGTTATGAGAGGTACTTATTTCCCCCATTTTAAAAGATAAAAATTAAAAGTCTAGGTAGGTAGGGCTTGTCTCTGGTCCAGGAGTTGAGCTGGAAAGAATAAGAGGGGTGGGGAGAGCTGTGACTGTGTCACTATAAGGAAGATATGGGCTCAGGCCCTCAGGGATCTCACGTTTGACTAAACAGCTGAGGGTAGAGAGAACTAAGACAGTTGTCACGTAGAACAGCATGAAGACAATCTTACACATGATGTGGGAGTCTTTAGGAAAGACTGTCAAGAGTCCTGCTGTAAAAAAGATAATAAACTGTAAGGAATTAGGAGCCAAATTGGATAACAAAACATGACTTAGCCTGAGAGTTGCAGCTGTGAGGCCTTGGTGAGATGGATATGACCACTCAGGATGGTTAGATTCAGGGCTGGGAGGGCACCACTTAGCTTGCATGATGTGAAACCAGGATGGGAGTTTAGCAACTTTGACCACTGCTGGGGTTGCCAAAAAGACCAGGTAGGGCCGCTCCACCTTGGTTGTAGTCCTTGGATGATTTCCTGTAACAGGACTTTAATAACTATATCAGCAGTCTCTCTGGTTGTGGGAAAGGCTTTTATCTATCCTGAAAAAGTACAAACAAAGGTGAGAAGATATTTGAGAGTTTTGTGGCAGGGCATGTGTGTAAAATCTACCTGCCAGTCCTGACCAAGGGTATTTTCGTGAAATTGATGACTAAGAAAGGAAGGGGGTGGTATGTTTCCCTGAGGAGAGGTTTTACTATAGAAATGACAGGTCTAAGTTGTTGAGACCTCGGAGTGTCTGGGTCAGTCTACATAAACACAAAGGAATCCTGACAATTAGGGTAAAAAAAGGCATCTCTAATATCTACAACTGTAAACTGAGTGGTGGAGGGAGAGATGTGAGAGAGCATGGTATAAGGGTTTGGCACCACTTGGTGGATTAGGGTAGCAGCATTATTGATTACCCTAATCTTGCACTAGACGATAAGGTCTTGCACTAGATGATAAGACCCATCAGGCTTGAGTACCAGGAGAATGGGAGTATTATAGGGTGAATGGGTAGGTTTAAGAAAATCATTGTCTAAAAGGTGCTTGATTATAGGTTTAAGTCCCTATAAATGTTTGTGAGCTATGGGATATTGGGAAATGCAAGGAAAAATTGAAGGATCCAATTCATGCCAATAAGCATGGCATGAGTAGCATAGGTGGGATTGGAGGTATCCCAGACTATGGGATCAACCAGAGAAGAAAATCTTTACCTAAAAGGAATGTGGGACCTGTTGAAATTACTAGGAAGTTATGGGTAAAGAAGAGAGTCTGGAACCTGCATGGAATAGGTCCTGTCTGCAAAGGCTGCATAGGGTGGCCATCAACACTCACTACAGAGACTGAAGACTTAATACAATGGCCTGAAAATTCAGGAAGAACCCTGTATATGGCCTTTATGTCCACAAGTATAGAGAATGTCTTACCTGAGATCTCCAGTGGGACTTGGGGCTCTAAGAAGGATATCTTAATGAGGGGCTGTGGACCCCAAGCCCCATCAGTCTTCAGCAACAGGTCCAAGTATATGAGTCAGCAATGATCTGGTGGTGATGAAATCTCCTGTGAGGGCAAGGAGTTAGAGGATGGCTTACCCGCTCTCTGGCAGCTAGGACAGTCGCTCTTCCAATGGCCCTTGAGATTGCAATAGGGGCAAGGCCCCAGAGGAATGCCAGGGTTGGGGCACGCTCTTGCCCAGTATCTTTCTTTGTTGCACTTGAAGCATGGTCCAGGAGGGGCTCAGGCAACTCTGCTTTGTCTCGGTTTACCTGTCTCAGAGCTCCAAGTGTCACTGCTAAAAGATCAGATTGTTATTTTTCCTTTTGATTTTTATCTCTGCTGTTGAAAACATGAAAAGCCACATTAAGAAGGTCTCCCTGTGGGGTTAGAGGGCCATGTTTAGCCTTTTGTCTTGGGATCTGGCCCACAGAGGAAGGTATCTGTCTCCTCCAGTCACAAGACATCTGGTTTTTATCTTAGGTAGATGTACAGCTTTAAGTCTAAAGGAGACAAAGGCAAACAATCAATTAAGTATGCAGGAGTCAAATAATAGAATCAACGGGGTATTTATGAGTATAATTTAGTAATGGCTTCCCATAAGGAGGATAAGTTTAAGGCCCAGGGAATTTTAGAAATTGACATGTCATTTACTTGTCATTCACACATTTAGGCTTCACAATTGTATAGGTACCTCCTGTGCTGCTAGAATGTCTAATGCCATCTGATTTTTGAAGGATGGCCTGTTTTATTAATTTTACCTTTTTATTTTGGAGAGAGAGATCAGCTGCAGTGTCATTTAAGGCTTGTTGAATATAGTTAATTATGGCCCCAATATGCGTCATATAACCTTTTTTTTGGAAAATATCTGGTGGATACCAGCAAAAGGAATCCAAAAGGAATTTATAATTATCTCTTAATTTTAGTTGTTGAATATCTACAAGATTGATAACAGTACAGTATAGTAGATGCAGTAAGCTTAACATAAAACATTACATGGAACTATTATTTTGTATTAACCATGGGTGTCTTTAACATTTGAGTACTGAAGAAATTTGTGACATTGTTTGGATTGCTCAATATTTAAGCATCTCTAAGTATAACATATATCATTTGACTGGTGACCTCGTGTTGGGCCGACGTGAATCTCCTGGCTGGAGTACAAGGAAAAGGCAGATGTCTGGATCTGAAAGAAAACACTTGTCATCATAAACAATCTCAATTTTAGATTTGAAGGCATAACTATACCATCAGATCAGCAACAATGAATTGTCTCAGCCATATGAACTTTAGTTGAGGTGTTTCCCATAAGGTTATGGAGATTACTGGGGCCTCTGATTAATAAATAAGAGCTGGTTTTAAAATTACCAGGTGGCCACTTTCTTATTTATCAATTAAAGTCCTGTCCAATGTCTCCTCACTCCAAGGGATTTCGTTTAACCAATTTTAACATTTTAATCAGCTGGTAACCAAAGTAGAAGCATGCTTTTTAAATGTATAACCCAAATAAACCTTGATTAAATGATCTGAAAATGTAAAAGAGGAGGAAAACAATTATTGAGCTCAAATAAAAGTAACAGCTGTTTACAGAGCAGGCAAATGGACAAACGTGGACAGACGATCTGTACAGTATAAACAGACTGGACAAACAGACAAAAGATATATCTACTGACAATTATCTTACAAATTTAGAGTGTACTCAAATATATTTGGCCAGTTTGAGTTATAATAAATAGACTAGCGTGAACCTTTTTGTAGATTAATTAATAGAGATATCTTGAAATAAGAACGGCAGAAAAGGAACCTAATTTATGGCTAATCTGAGATAAGGCAGAGAGGGAGAAAAGGGCATGTATATTAATTAATCCCTCAGGGCCGGCTTGTTCCCAAAGCAGGAGTAGAGACTGAGGCTGAGAAGGCTGTGGAGTAGATGGCCAACGAGTGGCCAACCATCTGGCAGGCGTGTGTGGACAATTACCTGATGTTTGGCTACAAAGTGGTCATTTGTCACCATGCGACAAAGAAACACAAGCTGTTGGCTGGTTACTGTGTGACCCACAACAGCTTAGCTGCTGCGGGTAACACAACTTGAGGGGCCACAAGGTGGCACCCACTGACCGAGACCTGTTGCAAGATGGCGGCACACTGTCACGTGGTGGAGGGCTGCAAGACGGTGGCTGTCTCCCACAGGAGCTGTGAGAGGATGGCACAGGGGGTACAGGAACCTCTGGCTAAGTAAGCTACAGGATTTGGTCTGGTGGATACAAGGGAGAGTTATAAGACAGAGAGAGAAAGACACAACCTCAGAGTAAAAAAGGCCTAAAAATGATGGGTTTCTGCCAACTTTCCGGCACTGTGAGAAATACATAAATAAAAGACAAGCTTTTGGGGTTTTATAGCCTTTTTGAGGCCAAGAGCACCAAGGTTATGAACCAGGCATCCCAGAGGTGTGTTTTTTGGGGGATCAGAAATGATCCATGTGAACAAATTATAAGTGAGCTTAAAAAAAGAACTTCGCCTCGCGATGTAAGAGCTTTAGCTCTCCCCCAAGAAATGTGGAAGTTGTCCAGTATCAAATCTATCAAAAGAGGTCGTCACCTAATTTGAAAGTATGAGACAGAAGGTCCCAACACTCATTCTCCCAGCCGTCGCTGGAAGAGTTCAAGGTGGGGTCCCAGGGAACAAAAAGAACAGTTTTGCCTCAGGCTATACAGTCTAAGGATAGTGAAAAGTGCCATCTATGTCCGCTGGACCGCAAGGATAGGTTTTCTGACCACAAGCTTGTGGATTTAGGAAAGGAAACAGAAAACCCCATGCAGCAGGTCACCTCTGATGAGTGAGGCGGGCCAGTGCTGCATGTGAATTAGCTGCGGCAAGTAAACAGTCCCGGAGTGGCTCATAGGCAGGGTTAGCCAACTGCATCTAACATTCTGTTACCCGAGTCATGGCACCATTATGTTAGGTTTTTGGTGCAATAAGAAAGAAACTATAAAATAAATATAGTCTTTATTCCAAGGACATGGAGAGAAGTTCATGACTATAGACAGCCTGGCATTCTCTGACCAGCACATGTGGCATACGATATACATATAACCTCCAACGGGGGGTGGTGCTTAGGGCGGGCATTGATGACGCACAAGTTACTGATTGGGACTCCTTTTCGCGCCACTGGGAAAGGAAGTTGTCATAGGGGAAGGAGGAGGTGACCTCAAGGTAAACACGCTGTTTGGTCCCACCCTTCAGCTGTTTGGTTCTGTCTCCCACTACAGTTTATTTTAGGGCAAAATTCTTTCAAAGCCTATATCTTATAATCTGAACAACTTTGAAGATAACAATATGCAATATATTAACCATTGTTAATCTCCTTTTATTTTGTTTTAAAATTCTGTATCATCGCTTTTATTCTTTTTTGGTTTTTTAAAGAAATTTCCATACTGAAAAAAAAGAGAAAAGGTTACCCAAAAATGTAGATGAATCTGAAGGCTCTTTCTAATGAATTTCTGATTCTGTAACTGTTTTAAGTAAAACATTATAGTAGAGGAAAGAAATCTGGACATAAATGTTTCAAACTGTGAATGTGGGCTCAGCTTTTCACCAACTAGCTGTGACCTTTAATGAAACACGCAATCTCTGAGGAACTCCATTTTCTCATATGTCCATAAAGGATGACTGAAAAATAAGGTGAATGTTTCAATTTTTAAAAAAATTATGCTAACATTAAACATTGCCATTAGCCCCACACACATACTCTCAAAACATCCCCTTACTTCAGACATGTATCCTTTCATTCTTGCCACTTTCTGAAGCAGTTCTGAGTGTCCTCTTTCCTAAATGTCTTTACACAGTATGATCAAAAATCCTGTGACGGCTGTTGTCAATTTGCAATAGCATATCTTTGTCTACCCTGTTAGAGGGATCTTCCACCATGCATCTTCTGGTTTTTCTCCAAAACTGAAATGACCATGCAAGGTAAATGTTTTGAACTGACTCAGGACATCAAGACAACCACAACAGGGCAACTAACTAAAGATACTCACAAAAGAGAACTTTCAAAACTGCTTCAGAAGTTGGCAGGAACAATGGGATAAGTATGTGTGAAGGGAGGGCAAGTAGACGGAGGATTAATAGCAATGTGTCCATTACTGTAACATAATTTTGTTTGTTTGTTTTGAGGCAGAATCTCACTATGTAGCTGGTCTCAAACTCACAGTGATTCTCCTTCCTCAGGCTCCCAAGTGCTAGATGACAGCCGTGCCCACATGCCCGACACTGTAATGCAATTTTGAAATTTAAACATTCTCCATATTTTTTAATCATATCTGATATTCAGAGGTTTCCTCAGTTTCAGTTTTCTTTAAGGTCCCTCACACTCTAAAACTCTATGGTTATTGTTATAAACATTTAACTAAACTGCTGGTTTACAAAAGCATGTCCAGTAGGCGTGCTTACAGCATCAAATGAGACATTGGTGGATTGCCAGCTGCACTTCTGATGACAAGCATGACTTATTCTCATAATTGAGCTCTAGAGCCTTCCTGAAATCTTTTTACTCCATTAATTTGCTTAGGGAGCCATTCTCTTACTAATAAAGAGCTGCGATTAAATAGCTTTATTGTGCTCTGTAAATATCTTCTAGTGGGCTCTTTCCGAAAGACTGTTTTCCCCTGCCTTGGTTTTATAGTCTCCTTCCCGCAATATCATTTTTTCCCTCAGAGAAAGTGCCTGACCCTCTAGCTTTATTCCTCTATTTGAAAAGCACATAAAACCTTTTAATTTAAAAATCATTACTCTCTGGATCTGCTGATGGATCTTTATTTGCAACAGAGAAATAATGGAAGTTATTTTGAGTTTTTGACAAAGATTGTAAATTCTTTAATTCTTTTCTTCCTAAACCACTGCACTTATGGGCCTAGTTTAGGGATAAATGCATCATCAGGAAAAAACTGTTTCTTGCCTCTGGATAGGTACTTTACCCCCAGAAAATCTATGGCTGGAAAGCCCTAATGTTACTAATATTGTTAGGAGAGATGAGTTTTCCTGAAAAGTTTTATAGGCATCTCTCCCTAATTAAGAATACTTGGGGCCCTCCTGAGGCTATTTGGGGTTTTGTTTGATGTTTTCAGCGTTTCTGTTTGTTTTAGATTTTAAAAATAGACTTTATTGTGTATATGTATTTAAGAAATACAATTTAAGAAATACAACTTTATGAGATACATATAAATAGTAAAATGTTTTACTATAGTGAAGCAGATTAATGTATCCATGAGATGTAGTCATCCTTTTTGGATTGCTTTTGTGGTAAATGCAGCTAAAATTCACTCAGTTAGAAGGAATCCCAGACGCAGTACAATTGTACCACTTACAGTTGTTTAAGATTATTTTTAACTATGCCAAAACTTTTACCTTAAGTCAATTATTTTCATATATTTTTCTACTGTATTACTAATTTTTTATTTTCTCTTTTTTTCAATTTTTATCAGTCCATGTTTGTAGTGCATAATGATTACATTCCTCATGGGGAGCTGGTGCAGGTATACGACACATTTCAACCCTATTTTCATCCATTTGTCTCTTTTGTTTTTCTCTTCTCCTCTCGCCATTCTCTCAAAGAATCTGATGTTAGTGGTTTCTTCTGGAGCCTTTGGGAATTTGGACAACAGATGGTGAAATCCTCTGTATTTGTCTTTTGATATTTTATCATTCCCCTACTCTTTTAGAGATAGCACTTGGTCACTATATTTCTAAGAATTCACAATTGGGACAACCAACCAATGGGAAGCCATATTTCATGCTTAGCAAACTAGTTGCTAATGTATTTTCATGACACAGTGCTTTCTTTCTTTTTTTTCCACTGATAAATGTAACATTTCTAACAAAAATAAAAACAGGTGTTTCCCTTCCCCAAACAACCCTTACTTCCAGAACTGGACATGAAAATCTTAAAATACAGTAATAACTAAATACACAAGAAAAACAATCAAGAAAACTCTGAAATAGAAGAGCAACGAATGGGAGTAAGTTCCACCAGTTATGAAGATGCTGTCTCAAGACAGAGTTACACAAATATCTTGGGCTTCATTTCTCAAGACAAACAGGGTATGTGCCTTCACTTGGAGCTTCTTTCTGGGATTTAGATGATAAAAAGGAAAATATCACCAATCCACTGACATTCATAGACACACTATCCAACCATGGAATAAGTGTACTCGGGAGATATACCAAGACAGATCATGTTTGGGCCTTGCTGATATAAATATCCAAAAATTTAAGAAGGTTCAATTCATCTAAGGCATGTTCTAGGCCTATGATGCAATTAAGAGCAGAATAGTATCAGAAATTCTCCAATACTTGGAGACAAAAGGATATAATAAATCCACAGAGACAAGAAGAAATTACAGAGAGGAAATTAGAAAATATTTTTAACCAAATGGTAATGAAAACAATGAATCAAAACTTGCAGGATGGAGTCAAAGCATTACTTAGGAGAAAATTCACCAGCCCTGTTATAGTTACTATCCACTCACTAGGACAGAATACCTGACACCCCCAACTTACAGCAGGAATGTTCGCATTTTTAGTCCATGGTGAGCCGACTGCAATGCAGAAACAGCACAGTGAAAGGGTCTGGTGCAGGAAAGCAGCTCACATCATGGCAGCCAGGAAACAGGAAGTAAAGGGGGAGGGAACAGGGAGGAAGAGATTTCCTTCCAGGTCACACTGCCAGTGACCAACTGCCTCTTCCGACCAGATCCTATCCCCTAACAGCACAATCAGCTCTCAGCTTTCTGATTCAACATTTTTCTCAATTTCTTAGAGTTCTCTGCACTAAAAGAACTTGAAGCCTAAAAAGCGAGGATTTCCTGTGAAAGATGGTGTGTCACATTGCTCACCAAGTAGATATGCATTCCTATTTCCTTTCACAAAATTATAGATGCAACAAAAGAAATTGAAGAGGCCTTGAAAAGAAGTGCACCTAAGTCACTTCAGAAAGGTAATTATCTCTGTTTCTTAAAAATATGCAGAAGTCTACCCAGGCTTCTGCTGGTAATAGGCTGTGTTACCTCCAACCTTCAAGCCAGCATAAAACTTTTCTGCTCTCTCTTTTTTTCCCACTTTTCTTTTTTTGAGAAATATCACCTTTTCCCTTCTTCACCAAACAATTTCATCTTATAATTTTAAGTATTCTTTTCAGTCTTCTCCTTCTACAAAAAGTGACCCATAGAAAAGCCAGCATCTGTTTCTTTGTGTTTAGGAGATTCCTTCTCTTCGAGAAAGATAAAAGATTCAAGGTCATGTTTCTTTTGGAAGCTGTCCCTAAGGTCAAAAGCAAAAGCTTCTATGTGCTTAGATCAGAATTTAAAAATTCATCTACAGAAAAAGCCAGGCTTACCTGAATGCCCTGCCTTCTCAGGTCAGCTGGTCTCTAGCCAAATGGTGACAACCACCAGCATAGAGTGCACCCTGGCTGCCAGAACCTGCTCTGTCCAGGCCACCATGCCAACCACTGGGAACACCAACAGGACCAGAGAAGGAGTGTGGTGTGCACCCTGCAAAACCATCTCATCACCTTATATTTGGTGCTTTCAAGCTTATAAGAGTTTTCACAAACATCACATGTGATCTTTACATTAGCATGCTGAAGAAGGCAGGAAATGAAAATAGACTTTCATTCCAATTTTAATAGACAAAGTTGTTTTTTTTTAAAGGGTAGCAACAATACAGTATTCTAAGGAAAAAAAAGGAAAAGAACAACAACAAAAAAACCTAAGAAATTATTGCTTGACAAATTACATACTGACTTCTTGGAAATAGTTGTTCAATTTACAAAGTTAAAACATGTAAAGTAGACATTCAAACAGTGAGACTGTTAACAGTTCTGCTCCACAATCTGACAAAAACAGCAATATGGTCATCCATCTTACCCATGCAAATATGCATGCAATTATATCAAAAGGGTAGAATTAAA
>PVJX010030737.1:0-21797 GCA_004027295.1 Dolichotis patagonum
CCTTTTGATATAATTGCATGTATATTTGAGTGGGTAAGATGGATGACCATATTGCTGTTTTTGTCAGATCGTGGAGCAGAACTGTTAACAGTCTCACTGTTTGAATGTCTACTTTACATGTTTTAACTTTGTAATTTGAACAACTATTTCCAAGAAGTCAGTATGTAATTAGTCAAGTAATAATTTCTTAGGTTTTTTTTGTTGTTGTTGTTTTCCTTTTTTCCTTGGAATACTGTATTGTCGCTACCCTTTATTCTGTTTTGTTTTGTTTTTTCTCTCTTTAAATAAAATTATAAAAAAAAGAAATTCAACACAAAAATAGAATCTTAATAGCTGTTTGAGAAAAGAAACAAATCACATATAAAAGAAAACCCATCAGAATCACAGCTGACTTCTCAGCACAAACTCTCAAGTCAAAGAGAGCTTGGAGTGAAGTACTTCAAATTATAAAGGAAAACAACTTTCAACCAAGATGTAACCAACAAAACTATCTTTCAAAATTGATGGAGAAATAAGAGTCTTCCATGAAAAAGAATATCTGAGGAAATTTATGACCACCAAATCAGCACTCCAAAATGTTTTGAAAGACATATAAAGAATATAGCTCCATGAACCCCAACATAAAGAATACACCAGGGAAGGCAAACAGCGAGAAGGAAAAAAAGAGGGGGAGTCCAAGCCAGGAAAATAGCGTCAGTATATATCATTTATAAACATCAGTGTTAATGCTCTCAATTCACCAATCAAAAGACATAGGTTGGCAGAATGGATCAAGAAGATCCAACAATATGCTGCATGTAAGAAACACATTTAATTCAAAAAGAAAATCACAGACTAAAATTCAAAGGACAGAAAACAATACCACATATGACGAGAACCCAGAAAAAAACTGGGGTAGCTATTTTATTTGCAAAGAGAATTTAAAGACAAGACTGATTAAGATATAAAGAACATCACTATATCCTCCTAAAGGGAACAATCCAAGAGAAAGAGATAAAAATCATAAACATATATGCAATAAATACCTGTGCACTCAACTATATAAAACAATTACTAAAGGAAATGAAAAATCAAATAAGCCCTAATACAATTGTATTGGGAGACCTTAATACCCCACTATCACAAAAAAACTGATCAACTTAGACAAAAAAATCAATAATGAAATATTAGGACTAAATGTAACTTTTGAAAAAATGGGCCTAACTGATGTCTATAGAGTATTCCACCCACAATATCAGAATACACATTCTTCTCAGCTGCACAAACGACATTCTCCAAAACAGACCATATACCAGCTCATAGAACATGTTTATGTAAATGCAAAGGAAATGAAATTATCCCATGCATACTATCAAATGATAGTGCAATGAAATTGAAAATCCATGGCAAAAGAAACCACAAAAACCACAAACACATGGAAATCAAATAGCACTCTACTGAACAACCAATGGGTCACAGATGAAATCAAAGAAGAAATTAAACAGCTTTTATAGTTGAATGATAACAACAATATAACATACCAGAACTTATGGACACAATGAAAGCAGTCTTAAAAGGGAAATTTATGGCACTAAATACCCATATCAGGAAAACAGAGCAAGCATATATAAACAACTTACGTGAACTTCAAACTTCTGGAACAAGAAGAGCAGGCTAAGCCAAAAGCTGTACAAGGGAGGAAATTATAAAGATCAGAGCAGAAATTAATGTACAGGAGACTAAAAAAGCAAATAGCAAGAATCAATGAATTGAAGAGTTAGTTCTTTGAATGAATAAATAAAATTGACAAACCTTTATCCAACTTTATCCAAAAAAGAAAAGATTCAAATTCATGCAGTTGGGAATGAAAAGGGTGAAATCACAACAGACCCTGCACAAATCCAAAAGATCATCTATACCTACTTTAAAAACTTGCATTCTAATAAGATGGAAAATATAGGAGAAATGGACATTTTCAAAGCTAAATCATGAAAATATAAAAATCCTAAATAAACTAAAAGTTGGCATCTGAGATGACTACATACTTCTCAGATGAAGTATGTACAAACAGCAAATACATGAAAAAATATTCAACATCACTGGTCATTCAAGAGATGCAAATTAAAACAACACTGAGATTTCACCTCATCCCAGCAACAGTGGCTATTACCAAGAAATCAGCCATGAAAGAAAGAAAGAAAGAAAGAAAGAAAGAAAGAAAGAAAGAAAGAAAGAAAGAAAGAAAGATCAACCAATAACAAAAACTGGAGGGAGGGGCTGTGAGGAAAAAAGATCCCTTCTCCACGGTTGGTGGGAGTATAGAGTGGTGCAACCACTGTGGAAATCAGTGTGGAGATTTCTCAAAACACTAGGACTAGAGGTCCCATTTGACCCAGCTATTACCATTCTGGGAATATTCCCAAAAGAATTAAAAACATAATGCCACAGAAACATATGTGCACCATGTTTATAGCAGCATAATTTGTAATAGCTAGATCTTGGAAACAACCTAAATGCCCATCAACTGAGAAATGGATAAAAAAGAAGTGGTATTTTTATACAATAGAGTACTACTCTATTGTACTATTCTAAGATAGTTATACTATTGATTTCTCTAGGTTCATTGAAGAGAAAGATTTGTGCTGGTATTGTTTGAACAATTGAATGCAGATGTCTTGTGCTCTGGGTGAATAATTTATGGACGACAACGCTCAACGCTGTCCTCTGATTGATGAGTTTTGAACATTTTTTTTCTCTTAGAAATAAAATAGATTTTTTAAAAAAGAAAATTACACAATCTAGAGTTGGCTGTGGTGGCATACACCTGTAATCTCAGCATTTGGGAGTCTGAGGCAAAAGAATCTTTACAAGTTTAAGGCCAGCATGGGTTACAAAGTGAGCTCAAGGCCAGCCTAAGCTAAAGAGTGATGAGACCCTGTCTCAAAAAGACCAAAAAAAAAAGAAAAAGAAAAAGAAAAAGAAACAAAGAAAGAAAGAAAAAAAAATTATACATTCTAAGTGTGCAAGGAAAAATTTTAATGCATCAATTGTAAGCTTGGCTATATTTATTTTGAAAATGTTTACTAGTGCTTCTCTGATATTACATAATACACTTGCCACATATTACAAATTGCATACTGGTACATTTCATACTAATAATTTTAGTTTCTACACTGTAGTTCAGGCCTCCTATTCAAATGTAACTCATTCAACTTCCATTATATGGAATTTTATGGCTGAATAATATATATATATATATATATATATATATATATATATATATATATTCATAGCAAGTGCACACAAATGCAAAGTGACTACAATATATAAGGAGTGTATGAGAGGCAAAGTACTCCCCATTCCAGCCAGGTCAAATGTCTCCTAACAATTTTTCCTTGGGCTAGAATTTTGTTAAACTTTAATCAATGTGTAATTGTATAACTCATCTTACATAATAACTACTAACAACACTTGCCTTTATGCTGCCATGTATATTATCAAGGATGCGAGAATGTGTTTTATACATCATTTATAATTGTTAATATGAAAATAAAACTTTACCTCTCTGGAATTCTATATCTTTATATTCAAAATCAGAAGCCATTTTCCAGGAATATCTCTGCTTATTGCTATATACATATAATGTATTTGTGTCCTTCTCCTTTTACTATAAGGCCTAACTACATTATCCAGACACCACCCATAAACCCTCTGCCTCCTGAAGATATTGCTCTGTGCATTATCCCATAGCAAGCCATGGCAGAATAACTATATATAGGATTGACATTAAGTCCACTGATGACCGAAGAGATTTCTCACTTTATTCATATTTGTATCTCTAGCACCTAAAACACCTAGGCTTATAATATTCAGTCAGTTAATAATTTTCTGGATAAATACACTTGGTTATGTTTGTAACTTCTTCCCCAGTTCTGTACTATCATTACAAACACATACTCACATAGCATATGTATTATTTATAAAAAATAAGCCTTTCAAAGATCAGTATATAATTATTCTGTGAAATTCATTTATACTACCCTCCTGCCTGTAATATACTCACTGTTTTGTTTCTAAAGTGTAATCATACCCATCTGATTGAAATGGTACATAGCCAAGCATATCTGAGCTTTCTTCGTATCTAAGTTTTGTCTTGCTTTCTTCTATCAATCAATTTATTTCTATAGCACAAAACTGCTACTCCTCTGAATTGAAGCAAGAGAACGCCACACATAATATAATACTATTTTGATACTCCTTGACATATACATTATGTAACAGCATTTTTCCTTTACTATCCTTTGCCATATAATAGAGGAATGCTTTTTTAAGGTAAGCAACATCAGCAGAAATAAGACTTTTAAACGAATCTCCTAGACAGACAAAATTCTCACTTGTAAAAATAGGTTTTCTCATAATAGTTATATGTTTTTCTGAAATTAGTATGTTGTATTGATCAGATAAAAGTGTTATTAAATAATAAAGTAACACACAGGAGGACCTACCAAGATTCCTTGGGCGATATTTTTATAATTAGCTTTAAAAATGTAAGATCAGTGTAAATTAATTTTTATTTTTAATCATAAATAGTTCTATATAACTCTGAGGCACAATTAAGTTTTAATATATGTACACATTATTGGGAGATTAAATCAAGCTAATTACTTATTATCTATAACATCACCTACTTACTGTTTTATGATAAGAATGTTTAAAATATACTTTTACCATTTTTAAAATATAAACCATTATTAACTATAGTTAATATATTGTATAGATACACACCTATATAGCTGTTTAGAATATATCTCTCAAACATTCCTCTTCCTAGTTAGAAATCTATACCCTTTGACCCATATCTTCCTATTTCCTCCACTCTTCAGCCTTGAGTAAACACCACTCTCTTTTAGGTTTTTTATGAATTAGGGTGCTTTTAGACTTCACATATAAGTAAGATCATGTGACATTTGTCTTTCTGTTTCTTGACATATTTCACTTCCCATGATATTTAATGTAAAAATCATTTTTCCATATGATCCTATGATGAAATATACCAGACATAATACTACTTTAACCATACCTACACACTGTCCTAAGGGCATTCTATGTATTATTGCACTTTAATCACAGACACAGAAAGTTATTATCAGTATTTATTAATCACTAGGTATATGAGGCATAGAGATCTGAAGCATTTTCCCAGGACACCAGGTGATATGTGGTAGTTCCAGAGTTTAAACTCATATTCTTAATGTTAAGCATTATTCTTTTTAATGTGATCCTGTATTAATGTGAATAAAAATAAAATGTTCTTTTATCAGTGTCTGAATTAGAAATCATTTTTAAAACTGTTTGGAGTATTTTCCAGGTGAGGAGTGATAGAAATTATAAGCAAGTTAAATTTGAATATCTTAAGAAAAATACCTTATGAAGTATGTATTCAGTTTCACTAATGCCTAGATAATGATGTTATATAACGGCTGCCAAAAACCCACTACTACATGACTCAGAAATAATCAACTGTTTTCAGTACCACTCAATAAGCATGTTGGCAAAAAGTTTCTACAGTGCTTTTACAGTAAATAATACACATTTCAATAATCAATAAATCAGTTTACAATGGTCAAATATTTTATGTTTATATAATTAGATGGGAAACAAAACCATTTCTCCCTTAGAGAACAAGCAGGAACAAATCTACTCTCCTGTGTTCAAGAAAGCAAACGTTCTTCATGAGTAAGCTCTGAATCTAAATAAGCCTCAGTCCAAAAAGAATTTTATTGCAGACTGATAATCCCTAGGTTTATAATAAAAATGCTGACATAGCTTTAGCTACAGCATAACAAATGCAAGGTTATAATGTTTACCTGTCAGAAACTCCTATTTATTTCCAGTGTCCTAATAGATGTGCTTTACTACTTTTAAATTTTACCCGCAAAAGTTAATTGCTTGTCTATCAAAAAGATAAACATCTTGTTTTATGCTTTTGGGATATTACATGTAGGGGAAAAAAAACCCAATACTCTAGCAATACATGTGTCCAAAATTCATTTGAAGTAAGAATGCCATACTTTCTCAAGCAAGGTACTGGGGTGGAAAAATGGAAAGATGATTCCAAGGTCTTAAAAAATGAAACATTCTCTGTAACACCAAAAATATAGTACTTTTAAATTGTACTACATCAAGTAAGCTTGATTTACTGCTATATAAATTATTATAATATTATTACAAAACAAATTTCAAAATTAAAGTAATGCTCTTTTAAAGTCTTGTAATAATAATTCAGGCAAAACAAGGACATTTATCATATCTAGTCCAGTATTTTCCATAGTATCAAACCCAAACCATTCATGAGTTATGGATATTTCTTTTGAGTAGATTAAAATGAAATAGAAAATATCAGAATGTCATATAAATAAGAATACATATCATTTTATCTAACTTTTCAATCAGGTAAACACATGCACAAGTACACTGAATTGTGACGGAAAATGGAATTTATTATGAGATATCATTTTAAAAGCTTGGAAACACTTCTCCTAAGCAATTCATTCATTTTACAGGTCAAAAATTAAACTTACTGGATTTCCCAAGGTCAGAATTCATACAGAACAGAGCCTAACACAGAAATTAACTATTAATTAATCTTTTGCACATATTTATATATTACATGTTCTTTAAAATTGTTCTTAGTGTATATGTACATTCCTCTCATCTTTATTCTATGCCTTAATTGTATACTTCACCTCTACTCTTTCCCCATGGTCTAGTGCTAGTAAGTGTTACCTTTATAGAGCCAAACAATGTTTGCTGTGTGAAGGGAGATAACTATGAGCAGCACAGAAGTCTTCAAAGTTTCCTTTATAAAACTGTATCTAAAAAAATGAGGGATAGCATAAGCCAAAGACCAGGTTCAATAAAGGTATATTTTGGTTGACAGCAGCTTGACAAGAACAGAGTTTTTTAAGAATAACACAAATAAACCTAGAAAAAATGCATACGTTATTTTAGATCATACTAGTCACTGAAGGATTTCATTCTCTAAAGAGTTGGTTTATATGAAAAATATTTAAATAAAAGCAGAAATGTCCCTTATCTAATGCTTGTTAATAAAAATTAAAATTATGTCCTTAAAAATTGTTTTGATGCCACTGTCAGGATGGATGGATGGATGGATGGATGGATGGATGGATGGCTAGCTGGCTGGCTGGCTGGCTGATAAACCTGACAAATAGAATACCTATGTGTTTGAGGTTTTTTTTTTTTAATAAATATAATAGCTGTGTGAAAAGTAACAAAACAGAGTGTTGGTATTTCTCATTTTTTGACTTTTTCTACCCCTGTAAACATACACACACACACACACACACACACATTGCATAAGTAAGGGAGAGAAATAAAATGCACCTAACGTAAATGACTGTGCTGTCCTCATCTCTCTGCTGTTTCACTTCGGCTACATAACATATTATAGGTATTGTTTACATAGTCTTCATTCATCCTGATGAATATATTCTGTTTTAGACATGTTCCACAATTAATTTAATAGTTATTAATTAATGAGGATGTCTTCTTTCAAATTTTATTTTTATAAATATAAAAATATTTATACATGCATTAAAATACATACTATAAATTTATTGTCTTCAATACATGCTATTTCTTGATTTATCTAATTTGCATAGCACATTTTATTGTTTTCTATGGAAGACGAGGAATTAAGGCTGTTTATACCTCTTTCCTTTTCTCCACTTCCCCCTCCTGATTTTTGGATTTTAAATTTTATTTTTAAGTCTTCCACTGATTATCTTCCACTGATAATCACTTATAACTTCAGGTAATATATACCTAAACTCTATTCTACATTTACTAGATTTAAATCAAGCCCTACTTCAATGAAAATGAGACACTGCTGCATAAATACCGCCTTCTACTTTCCCCAAGTTCTACTAGCTCTTATTATTAGTTATATTTCCTAAGATAAAGAAAATAACTTAGTAACCAATATTTTGTGCACAACCTGATTTTGAAAATTAAAACTCAGTGTAAACAACATATCTAGTACTATGAATACTGAATATTACTCACTGAAGAATCATACAGCATAATTAAACCCTTAGGGAAGGAATTTTTATACAACACTATAGCACAAAGGAAAAATTTTAAAGTTTCAGGCTTTACTGGATTATCTTTTCATTTCATTTTAGTTTTCAAGATGCTTCTGGGTTGTATTCAGTTACTACTTTTCCTGTATTTTATGTCATTCTTTTACTTAAGGTTTGATTTATCATTCAGTAAATCTTCATACAGACATTCTTTACCAAATGTTGCATTATGATTAAAATTTAAGCATATAATTCTATATATCAATTAATTTTCTCACAGGTCTTTGAAGACACTGTTTTAATATGTTCTAGGCTACAGTTTCATTGCTGAAAACTGTCACATTTTTACTATTTTCATTCCTTTACAAAAAATATATTTTGTCCTCATTTGAAGATTGTAGTAATATCCTAATCCTAAGAATTTAAAATTTCATATATATATATATATATATATAGTACCTTATATAAGTTCATGAACTTAATTTGTTTTGAAATTTTGAGAAAGATGGCCATTTTTGTGTTTGTGTAGGGAAGATGGCTGCTATTGTATTTGTCACCTGATGTAGAATTTGTGAATGGAAGCAAAATTTTGTCCAAAGCTTTTATTTGAGAATTAAATTGCTTGAGAAAAGAAGCATTTTTGAACTGAGGTATTACTGTGTGTATGTATGTGTATATATATATATATATATATATATATATATATATATATATATATTCTTACTTTTATTCATCCTGCTTGCCAAACATTTTAATCTGACAGCTGAAATCTGGGGTACACTAAAGGCAACAGTGGACCCAAGTTTTAGCTACCTTTGGCAGAGTCCTTCTAGTGTACTCTGTTTACTCAAGCAATACCTTTACCTCATGGAGCAATAACAAAGAAAAAGAAGCAGAAGTTTGAAAAGGTCTATTATTAGAAATTATACTCTTGCTGTTATTAGTAACCTACTGCCAAGAGAACAAGTAGAGGTTAACAACATGCTGAGAAATGCAGAGCTCAGTTGCCCCTGTCACTCAACCACCAGTCCCAGGCACAGTCCCTGAGTAAGTTCACCTTGTATCAACTAATCTGCAGCCAATCTTCCACTCTCCAGAGTGATTGAGTTCAGGGGAAAATACCCAGAAGAACCAATCAGCCACTTCACAGAAACATAAAGAAATGGTTCTTGCTAGAAGAATCAATCAGCCACTTCACAGAAACATAAGATAAAGAAATGGTTCTTGCTTTAAACTACTAAGTTTTGCAGTCATATGTTTAGAAAAAAAGTTAACTGACATGGAGTATTTCGTGTATTTATTTCTGCTAGTGCATATTCACTGTACGATTATATGCTTTGTGGGGAGTTGGTATGTGCACATTATACATCTTAATTTATTTTTTATTCTTTTCCTCTCCCTTCCTACCCTAACCTTTCCCCATCCCTTGATCCATTTTCCTTTTGCAAAAATTCTATCTCCATTTCCTATTATTTTTATTTATTTACATTTTGGTTTTTTCATATAAAAGAAACCATGTGATATTTAATCATGTGTATTTGAATTATTTCATTTATTTCTCAAGGTGGATTCATTTTTCTGGGGTATTTTTTTAGATTACAAAAATACGATCATTAAATTTTATTTTCTGCCTTTTGTCTTATTCTTTTGTATCATCAGATGTTGGATCCACTGACTCTTACCTACTATCACCCTTAACTGTTTTATTTTCCATTTTCTTGTCTTTCTATACTAAGTGTTAGGAGTTAATATTCAATTTAATTTGAAGATAAAAACCAACTTTGGCTTCAGTGATTCCCCTTTTATCAGTCAGTTTAATAAATTTTTACTTTGGTAATCACAATTTTAATTTCCTGGAAATTTCTTTTCATTGGTCCTTTTCATGATAACTTTTGATAACTATTATATCCTTTCAAAATCTGCCAAAGGTACCAATTACACATCTTATAAAATTTTCTGGTGTTCCCTGAACCATATTTAAATCTTCTGGTATCATTTATACTTTCTGCATATTTAACAGTGTTACTTCGTGAACTTACTTTCCTAAATGAAAAATGATGTCAACTCACATAAATGGGTTATATATTTCATATTTACTTTATAATACATTATCTCAAAGCTTTTCTTCGTATAATGAGAGAGCTGTCAAAAGTCAGAAAGTTTTGTGAGTTTCACAAGGAGAAATGCAAGCAGGAAAGTTAGTGACCCTTACGATTGCAAAATTAGACAAATTAATTATTGGATGAATGAAACGTTTTTAAGAACTTCACTCCTGAATACTTTATCTACTTCTCCAAATATTTAGTCTAAGACTTTACCATGTAAAAATATTTCTATTATTTTAATTCTACCATATAAGAAAAAGAACCACACTAGTTTGTGTAGTCTAATTAGTTTGACCCTTGAACTTTTTTTTTTTTAGTTCATGTTTATTAGCTTCTTCAGGTGATAAAAGCCTCATCCTGAGAATAAGGTTCAGAGAATTTTATTTTTGAGAGAATATATATTGACAATAATGAGTATTTTCCACTTTTAAAGAACAGTTTTTACTAAAGTGATTTCATAAGAAAACTGGTTTTTCTCTCTTGATTTCTAAAGAATATATACATTGCTGACATTTCCCAAAGAATTTCTAAAATCAGCAATCACAAACACTACACTATATACTCTAGAATTTAAAGTTCATTTACACCTGACACTAAATAATATTTCTACTTTATGCCTCCAAACTTCTGGAAGTAGCATAGTCTCAAAAGAAAAGCAATGTATTAAAATCCAATAAAGTTCTTTTCCAATAGCAAAACAAAATCATTTTCCAAGGAGAGTTCATCAGGGATAAAGACTGCCAGAACAGTAGACCTTACCTTCAAAGACCAAGCTGATCTTAAAGCATACTCTGTCTTCCACTTAGCTTTGATATATTAATATATTCATCTGTTTTAAGTCTCAAGGCTGGTGTCCAACAGGTTATGGCAATCAAAATAATTTTATCTTATATAAACATATACTCAAATTAGGCTCTACATTATTTCATTTAAAAACAGTGATTTTAAATTTTAGCAGAAAGCCAGACCTGGTAGCGCATGCCTATAATCTCAGCACTTAAGAGGCTGAGGCAGCAGGATCAGTGCAAATTCAAGGCCAGCCTGGGCTACAAAATGAGTTCAAGGCCAGCCTAAAACATATAGTAAAATCCTGCCTCAAAAAGACCAAAAATACAAAAGTTTTAGCAGAACAAATTAATTTTCAAGCAAAAACTTATAGGAACCCACAAATGAATATATCAAAGACATAAAGTATAGCTCTTTTTCCTATGGAATTTGCAGGTAGGGCAAACAAAAAAAAAAAAGCTTTGTGACTTAGCTTCATGGTCCTGAAGCACAATAAAGAAATAATTTTTCTCAAAAGAAACTGAACTCCAGTTTTCTATCACATGAAGAGAAAACAAAATCTTCAAGTTACATTTTTAAATTATTGGTCAAGATATGGCTTTCATATATATTTACTGAAAGAAATTAAAGTATTCCATCTCTAACCAAAACAGAACATGGCACTTTGAAAGCTGCATAGGAAGTATACAACACAGTTCCTTGTCATCAACAGTTCACATATAAATCACAAATGAAGCTGAACCCGTACTTTATGGGCTTATTTCCAAAGCAGACTAAGATAGGTTTGAGACAACTGTTAAACAGATTAACTGTGAAGAAAAGGGAGAAGTATCACCTGCATTTTAAAAGATTATTGGAATGCAAACAGTGTAGAAGAAGACAGTCAATATACAAGTGGTGTGGAAGATAGACTTTAGAGAAGAGGATACAACAAACAGGAATCCTTTGTCATAGAACTAATATTGTAACAGAAATGAAATAATATATACATAAGTTTGAAGGGGAATGAAATAAAATAGTTTAATGTGAAAAATACAATCAGTGTCTAGACTATTTCCTACTGTGTCCCTTCCCTTTGGAGAACTATATACTTGTCTTCTTTATTTTGTTGAGGAATGTACAAATCAGTTGCTTTTTCGATGAAATAGAAATACCAGACTATGACCTCACTTCCCTCTATTATTATGTGAATATGCCACATATAGAACCAGCTTATCCAACCTCTGTCCATAACTGAAGACTATGAGCCACACCACTGCTAGCCTACAATGAACTCAGAAGAACGAATTAATCCAAACTGTTTGAACCACTGAATTCATTCTCACTGCACCTTAGACCAGTGGTGGCATACCTATGGCATGTATGCCACGGCTAGATCTTATCACTGAAAGCTCTAAAAAATTCATTCTGACTATCCTGACTGATATAACAGGTTCAAACCAGATCAAGGTTGTTAAAGGAAGACCTAATGTCAGGCAAAATAAGTAATTCATGTAGTTTTATAACGATTTTTCATTTCTAAACACATCTTTTACAGTGATAGCTCAGGTATTAAATGAGCTGAAACTTTCTATTACTTGAACAGAAAAGCTAAAAAAAATTCTGCTCAGTGTTTGCGTTTTGCCCCACTGCTGAATTGACAATCTCACTTGAAAAAAACCTGTGCAGGCTGAGAATGAGTCACGGGTTGCATCTCACTGTAGATACAGAGTGGTGATGCTTCATTCTAAGTGCTGTTCTCACCCAGACAACATAGAATGCTCGTGTTAGTGTGTTAAAACATTCATCATTGTGCTTTCTTTGTGTGCTTAATTTGCATAAAATATTGTAACTAGGGCTCCAAAGAAATTTCATGATACCAGAAAGTGAAGTTAAGAGGAAACCTGAGAACCACAATTCAGTTAAAGGAAGAAATCATTGTGAAATTTGTTAAAGTCCTGGAAAAAATGGATTTATACATGCAATATTTGAACCTCTAAACCAATTATTTAATTTTCCATTATTTCTTATGGGTAAAATAAGTTCAGTTCTAGAACTTTTCAATGTTTAAACACAAATTTGGAATGAAATGAGCTTGACAACCAAGGTATCACTCTAATTTGATAGTTCAACTGATGATGGGTGAATCTGAGCTTGAGTTTTACTAACCTTAATGTGACACGGCAGGGTGGTAGTCAGTATTTAGATCTACACCTCCAGCAGCCTAAATAAAAAAATCATGCACTTTCCAGTCTTTGTTCCTGTGTCACTTTCACAGAAAAACCTGATAATCTCATTTAAAACTAAAAACTATTTCCCTCTTCATCTTTAGCACACTGTATCTCCTTCCCTTGTCCATTTTCTCCATATTTCTTTATCACCATTTGTGTGTGTGTGTGTGTGTGTGTGTGTGTGTGTGTGTGTGTACAGATCTTATCTGTTTTCAAAACCTTGGGTAAAATTTACCCACTTGCAAATACATGAAAATTACTAAACAATACTAGGAACTTCCAGAAAAATTATAATATCAGTATCACCATGGAGAAAGTAAGTGATAATGCAGTCTTTTAGAGATACAATAGGGAGAAAGAACAAAGCCCTACAAAATTTACACCAGTTAATTCATTGGTATCACCTTGCAAAACAGACATCAGCTTGTCTTCTCTACCAGATAAAACATCTCATAGTTCAGGCAGACCTTGACTTATACTGATGTGACACATATTGACTAGTAATGACTTATTTACAGCTGAATAAGGGCAAAGAAAATCCCCACGTATGCTGTCAAAGAAAGTAAGTATTACTCATTTTGCACTAAGTGCAAAGGCAGTTAGAATGTAGATCTTATTATTTCCACAAAATTCTAAATATTTTTAGTGCAATCATTAATGATCCCAATATTTCTAGGACATTATGGGTTTAAAGATGAGCAGTACCTCAGTTGGCTGTAAACAAAACAATTTTTAATATACTTTTGCAATGCTACATCTGAGACATGCCATATTTGCAAAATACAAATCTTCTCGAGACAGCATGATACTTTACTTCCATAATGCTTTTTTCTTCAAAATTAGGTACTATGATGTCCTTGATAATAATTTTCAAACTAATCATAAAGAATGTTTGTTTATGAATTGCTATCCATTATTTCACAGATGAAATAGAACACTTTATAGATGTTCCACAAATTAACTGAATGATAAAATATAGCTTCTTCACATCTTCCACTACATTTTATAAAATACTCGTTTTAAAGTGAAAAATTGAAAGCAATTATTTGAATTTTGACAATGTAAAAGGCTTCAAATATCTGATAACTACTAAAATTTAAATGTCTGTGTCTTGGAGGTATTCAAGATAGAGATATATAAAGCAAAACATCTGCTCTACAGAACCCAGAGTAAAGGGGAGGAAGCTGAGACAAAAACACATATTTATGTCATCTTGAACTAAACTTCAAGAAGAGAGTAATTATGTTCTAAAGATAATTCTTAAGAAGCGTTGATATTTGAATCCTGATTTAAAGGATGCATGGACACTAGATAAAGAAGGATCTTCTATGTAGAGTCAAGTACATACTGTAGGACAGAGATGAAAACAAAAGATTTTGAACAAAAGACTGTGAATGCCACATTTAAAATATAGAATACTCAATAAATGTGAATGTACTTCAAAAAGCATTTATTCAACAAATATTTACTACCAACAAATTGTGTCATGGTTAATGATTTTGGATAGAAATCACGTTCTTAGAATGTTACATTTTATACCACCTACAAACATTCTGGAATTTATGTTATGGGTAACAAGGACTCAGTGGCTCTCATACAGGAATATGATAGGATGAATTTATCTTTCTTTACTTAAATAAGGTAAATGGAGTTGGAGATATCAAAAACTGGTGAAAAAATAGTTAACAGGTAACAGTAATGACTATGGTGACAGATAATGAATGAGGGGAAAAGTCAGTTAGGCAGAGTAGAGGTGAATATACTGGTCATTGAGAATTATCTCTAGCCACAATGGCATGAAGAAATAATAAGAGGCAGAAAGACACAATTATCTGCAACAACTCCAAAATTTTAAACACTATTTTGACATGTTAAGTTTTAGATAACTGAGAGACAAGTAATGGCAAATGTTGAGAAAGTTTGGGGCTGGGGATTTAGCTCAGCGGCGTAAGTGCCTGCCTTGCAAGTGCGCGGTCGTGAGTTTGAACCCTGGTACCAAACAAAAAAAAAAAAAAGAAAGAAAGTTTCAATAGTAGAAAAGGGCTGTGACAGACATAAGTCATCAGAGAACTATGACACTAAAGCCAGTTCAAGAGTCTAACACACCATGTCACAGGATATCCCAACTTTTTAAAGTGCAGATGGAAACAAAGAAATAAGAGGTATATAAACCATGAGGTTTCAGGGACTATGACACAGTGTCATCAAGTCAACAGAATCAAATACAAGACAACCATAAAATATTTAGAAATAGCAGTAAGGAAGTCATTACAGAAACACTTCAGAGCTCAATGGAATTAGATTCAAACTGCCATAAAATCATGAATAGAAATTAAAAGAGGACACAGTCCATTCTTTCTGAAAGTATTGATAATGGATACACAAAGGAAATAAGGACAATCACTTATAGACAAGCTAGAAATGAAAAATTAGAGGGATCTTCAACATAACAAAACAGTGAAGATGGACACATTTAATAAATCAGAAAGACAGAAAGTGGGAGAAAGAGACAAAGAGAATAAATACTGGCTATAATTGTGAGAGAAAATTAGACAGAAATAATCTTGGAGGTAAAAAGTGACTCCTTTGTGAGCATTCAGTTTATGTCAGATGTTTTGCTATACCTTTTCACATGAATTTCCTTAATTAGTCAAAGTACTACTTATAGGCTAAGTATTCTTGTTCCTAACCCACAGTCAGGTAAATGATAGAGCATAAACATTCAATAGAGTTTAAGTATCTCAGAAGTGAGGACCACTCTGGGAAAAAGGAGGCAAGGTCATCTGTTCCAGCTTACTAATAAACAGGTTGTAGAAACTGAGTAACTCCTCTATTGAATGAGAAAGTGATTCCTGATAAGACAAGGAATAAAAGCTCAATGTGTATAACAATTGTTTTATAATAATAAAAAGAACCTTGAATGACTGCATTTTTAAAGCACTGACTAACTTAGTAATATTTTAAGCTCTACCTCAACTAGCTTAAATAATGGATGCTTTAATAAATAATGGCTTTGAAACTTTCAAAAAATGCAAGAATATGGCTTAAACTGCTGTTACTTACATCAGTCCTCTCTAATGTTTAATTTTAACTCCGTACAAGCATTTCTAAAAGGTCATTGTACTAAAATAATGGCTTTACTGTTTTATAATATTTTACTTTGTTAACGTTCTGTGCTGGAACTAAATGACTAACTTAAAACTAATTATTTTCATTAATCTCAATAATGTTCCATAATGAGTAGAAAAAGAATAATCTAAAATTTCAGATTTCCTATTGCCCAGTTGAGATACAAGAAAATGCTTTTGCTGTGTCTTTCACTTATAAATTAGAACATTATTTAAAATAAACTCCAAACTTTAACATATTTACAAATTATATTGAGAGTACAGAATACTCTGAAATAAACTTAAGTTTTATCACTAAGTTAATTAAGGAAGATTCAATTTTATAACTTTTATATGTATGTGTTGAAATAAATAATACACAATGCTTGACCATATGGTCTGTTAATCCTTTTGCTAATTACCTACAAATCATTACACAGGTTTTACAGCTGCTGCTTATTATTAACTGTATCATGCTTTCCCCAGAGATTCTGTTCCTCTTATAATACATTTTTGTTTTGACAATTAGCAAAGAACACTCACATTTTTAATAGAATATATGGCAAAAGTCTAAATATACAACATATATAAAGAAATGATGCTTTACATAAAATTAATGTTAATTATTTCATGCACATTTCAGCAGACCCAAATATTGTATAGTTTCATTTTAGCCAACATTTTGAACTTCTTCATTAAAGTCAGGTAGCCTGAAGCATACCATGTAGTAGGCAACAGTAAAAATGTAATAATTTTCTAATAGAGGAACAAATTATCTCTTCTTAAAAATTATCTATTTCATATAAACCATATCTAATTTAGGATGTGTTCTTTTTTCTTTTTCTTTTATTTTTTATATTTATTTATTTATTTCTGTCTTTTTGAGACATAGTCTCACCATACAGGTTAGGGTGGCCTTTAGCTGACATTGTAGCCCCTGTTGGTCTGGAATTTAGAACTATCCTTCTGCCTCAGACTCCTGATTGCTGAGATTATAGGCATGCTTTATTTTTTTTACCTGTGCTTCAAATAATGTTCTAATTGCATCTGAATTTTCTCATATAAAGCAACATTTATTATTCTTTCATGATACTAGCAGTTGGATAGCATTTCAAAGAAAATAATGTGAAATTAAAATGAATAATATATAAATACTAATAAAACACTCACCTTTATCTTTCCCAGTAAATTTCTGTTGCATACTACTCTTCATACAACTGGAAGAATTATATAACCTATGAATTCTAACCAGGTCAGTATTACATCTGATTTATGATATGTGTCAACTATGCACATTGGTTTGCACAAGCAGTTGCTAAAAGTATTTTCTGAATGAAAGATTCACATATTTAATGTCGAATAAGTTTCTTGTCTTATACTGCATACATTGAGTGATCATTTTCATCATATAGTAACAATATATAAAAAGCCAAAAACTTTACTGAGTATATAAAAAAATTAATTAGTATGTGAAAGGCTCTTTTTGTCTGCCAACTATAAATTCTTCCTTAAATTTTGTACTGTCCTACTAAGGTAGGAAGTTTTCTTTCTTTTAATACTACACATATCTTCAGGAAAGCTAATATCAATTACTTTGATTTCTCAGGCTACGCAAACTGCTAATGGAACTTAGTAATTAAAGTTCTTTTAAAACAACTCCAAATCTGAACATCTCCTCACTCAGCCTGATTACAAGCACATCGCTCAATTGTTGACAATGTAACAGGCATTCAGTGTGGTAGAGGTGATCATTATCTAAAATACTGTTTCTAGAGCCAAGAATTTAGCTTAGTAGCTTAAGCACCTCCCTGGCAAGCGCAAGGTAGTGAGTTCAATCCCCGATAAAAAAAAAAAAATTTGTTTCTAAAATATGACTTCTGTCTAGGGGATAGCATGTTATGAGAATCAATTGATTCTATCCTGAGTCTTACATATAACATTCATATTTGGAAACAAAGATCAAAACTTGCAAAATTTCTGGACACTTTCACAGTAGATGCATTTTCATTATGCCACTAATTTAAAAGGTTACATTGTCCATTCCCTCTTACTATTATCAAGATATTTAATAGGATCCTGATATATTATTTTGCATAGGATAGTATGTTAATATGTGTCTGGAAGCAGGTCCACAAATTGAAGATTAGCATGCAGAATAACAATTTCCAAAAAGAATTGCTAGCTTGTAAAGGAAAAATTCATTAGGAATTAAAAGTAGTCCAAAACAAGTAAATGTTTTCATAGAACTATTTGACCATGACTTAAAAGGAATTTGCTCAAATTGATTAATGCAACCTAGGAAATTAGTTTTAGCCAATAAGACCTTCTATCAGAATTCTCAACTTTTTAAAGCTTCACTCAAACACAACAGGCTTCTCAATACTAATGAACCTGTTATGGTTCCTGAAAGAGATGATGATCTGGTATATATGCTTCTAGAGAAAAATAAAAGCTTTCAGCAGAGTCTGCTGCTTTAGGACTCAGTGAATCCATCAGGCCACCTGAGGAAGGATGGTTTCTTTACAATCCATATAAAAGCTGTAAGTCAGATACATTAAGCGGTCCCTAAATGTAATGACAAAATTAAACTGTAACTATCAACAATCAGAGATAGAAAACCTACTGTGTTTATGAGTTCTGTTACAGTAACGTACTTTACCAAGAAATAGCAACACATTCCTTGTAGTTCTAAGATTCCAAGCAATAGGAAGAGAAAAAGCCCTGAGTATAGCTGACAGGAGTGAGAGCCGGACACACAGGCCTTCAACAAGTTCAGAATCAGTGCCTGACCTTGGCCTTCATTTTGAGCCCCATGGAAACTCATTCAATATGTACTGAAGTTTTAACCTTGATCTAGTATTTGACTTTCATTTTCTTTTTCTCCCTAGTAACTGTGTGTATAGTCAATGAATTAAAGAATGAAAGCGTAACTTAATTGAATAAAAAAGTATTTTTATTCAGCCTTCAAGATTGGCGTATTTTGTTAGATTAACAATAAATTTGTTTTTCACCATTTAATATCAATACTTATTTAAAAGTCAAAATTTAAATCACTTGCCAAACTTACTTCATCATTACTGATTTTCACGGATTCTTTTCAAATTAAGGTTGAATAACTAAAAGAAAACAGGAAAATTTTCCATACAATACTATGGCCCTGAAGGGCTGAAATGCAAAGGACAACCAAACAAAAACTTATCTATCAACCCTCAACTGGAGTCCCCCACAACATGGGAAAAGAGGGTGGTATTCATTTAAATTCCTTTACAATTCCTTTCATACTTTTGTTCTTTAAAAAAATTAAAGAAATGTTGAAACATGAACTTCAACCTGAACTTATCATTTTGTTCTTATAGTCACTGGGTTCCCCCTCTGCAAGAAGTCGCACATTACTTCCTTTCTTTTATACCAACCAGTACGATGACAGTACTATCCCAATATGTTGTTACTACTCTCCAACTCTTTGTGCCACAAAAAGCCTCAAATATAATGAATATGTTTTTCTAATATAAAGAATATGTCTCATAAATCTAAGTGATCATCTTCTTCCTTTCTTATATATACTTATTCGGTAATAAAGGATGTTTTCAAAGTTCATTATCATTCATTTTGTGATTTTTCTGACTTTGTCTCCTTGCTGACAGAGGTCTTCAATTATGAGACAAAAACAATTTGCCAGACTATCCAAATTGTAATACTTTTACATTTTTTTCTTAACTTCCTCCCATCCTCTTTTTTCCCCAGATCCGGAGAAATGGTTTCCATTCTAGATTTTTTTTCTCTTTAGTTTCCCTTTTGCAAAGTCTCTGATGTACTAATGCCAAATTAATTTTTCTGAAACCTCAGACCTGTCATTCTTAGATTTTTTTTAAAAAAGTTTCATCCTATCCAAAGTGCAGGGAAAAAGAAATGTGGTGGTGCACTCCTGTAACACCAGTGCTTGGGAGGCTGAGACAGGAGAATCCAGACCAGCCTAGGGGAGCCCTGAAATGCATAGCGAGACCCTGTCTCAAAAACACCAAAAAAAAGAAAGAAAGAAAGAAAAGAAAAGAAAAGAAAAAAGAGAAAGTGCAGAAAGAAGTACTTTTGATTGCTATTTTCTAGGATCTTCTGCAACTACAATCAATGCCTCATGCACCTTTTCTTTTCAACGTAACCATCTATACTTCTGATTCTGGCCACTATTCTGACTCATTTGCTAATAGTCCTGTATGCCTTTGAGTTTAGCCTTGCTATAAATGTTCTTAAGTGAAAAGGAATCTGTTCTATATATTTTTCTTTTTCATTCTTTTTTTTTTTTTTTTTGTATTGGGGATCGAACTCATGACCACACACTTGCAAGGCAGGCACCTATGCCACTAAGCCAAATCCCCAACTCGAGAGTTCTGTTCTGAATGAAACATTTCTGAAACAAACTATCCAATTTTCTCCTTCATTGCATACTTATTCCCAGTAAATACTGTTTGTTTTATTTCTTAAGATTCTCCAACTCAGTAGATGGTACCACTATTCTCCAGGCCTATTGTGGTATGATTTTCAAAAAGATAAAATCATGACACATAAAGACAAACTGAGCACATTTTGGAAGCCAGTTCCCCTTTCCCATGAGTCAGCAGAAGCCATGCTGGTTCTGGGAAGAGTACAAAAGCCAATGTGTCCTTCCCATATGGCACGCAAACAATGTGGGACCCAGGAAGACAGAAGCCACTTCACCCTTCCTATGACACAACTGGAGCATAGGCTGAGAATCAAGACGCACCATGGTTCCCTCCCCAACCCTATAAGCAAACGGCTGGTTCAGAGAACAGGCTGAGTTGATAGCAAGTGAGGTACAAAAACAACTAAATGCTTATGCTCTCTGATTGGCTTTGCAGGCCTAAGGCTAGTGTTCTGAGCATCTATTAGCAGGATAACAGTATGCAATATAGCAAACATGGGGTATTTCCTTTGTGTTGTTTTTGAAATTCAATATTCTTTTTATTGTTTTGTTTTGTTTTGTTTTGTTTCAATTTATTGTTTTGTTTTACTTAATGTTCTGCTTTGATTGGTTTTACTCTGTTTTGTTTTACTTCATTTTACCATGTCTGATGATATGGACAACTATTGTGAACATAACAAGACATGTTATGATAGCCATTGTTGATTTCTTATTATACTGCCTTGAAGTTCTCTGTTTTCTCTGTTTTGTTTTGATTGGCTTTATTCTAATTTGTTTTGTTAGGTTTTATTCTCTTTAAAATAAAAATAATGAGCACATATCAAGGACTTTTACATACTCAATAATTAATAAGGAAACCAATGAATTGTTTTTTTTAATAATTTTATTTAAAGAGGAAAAAACAAAACAAAATAAAACAGAATAAAGGGTAGCAACGATACAGTATTCCAAGGAAAAAAGGAAAAGTACAACAATAAAACCTAAGAAATTATTACTTGACTAATTACATACTGACTTCTTGGAAATAGTTGTTCAAATTACAAAGTTAAAACATGTAAAGTAGACAT
>PVJX010030738.1:0-21781 GCA_004027295.1 Dolichotis patagonum
AGTTTACGAGAACCAAGTATATAATGCATGTTGAAATGAACAACTACTTTGAAGAAAAAGACACTACAGTACCCAGTGCTGAATCCGCAATGTCATGATGTGAAATCCAGCAATACTATCATTCTTTATTCAAAGTGATTTTAGCTTGTTTTGTTTTGTTTAAGTTCAACACACATGAAGGGATGGACAGCTGTTCTGAAGAGAATGAGAGACACTATGACAGCCATTCTTGGCTTCCCTATTGTCAGGTCTTGAAGACCTGAAATGCCTTCCTCGTCCTGCTCAGATCAATTCCATACTATGTTGTTTCATGTGAATTCCCTGTATGTGACAATATGAACAACTATTTGGAAGAAAACAGGAGTCAATACGATAGAGTGAATATCTCCGATCGTCTAGCTTTGAAATTTATGTCTTACATTGCTTTCTTGTGATCCACTTTGTTCTGTTTTGTTGTGTTTAATTTTACCCTTTTGATATAATTGCATGTATATTTGAGTGGGTAAGATGGATGACCATATTGCTGTTTTTGTCAGATCATGGAGAACTGTTAACAGTCTCACTGTTTGAATGTCTACTTTGCATGTTTTAATTTTGTAATTTGAACAACTATTTCCAAGATGTCAGTATGTAATTTGTCAAGTAATGATTTGTTAGTGTTTTTTTTGTTGTTGTTGTTCTTTTCCTTTTTTCCTTGGAATTCTGTATTGTTGCTACCCTTTATTCTGTTTTGTTTTGTTTTTTCTTCAAATAAAACTTAAAAAAAAAAAGAATCTGGTCATAGCAACCAGTGTTACATACTTCATGCACCAAGTCTGTCTGTGTGAATTATAGCACTACTAAACTAATGAGGCTTTTCAAAGAAACAGGAGACTTTCCAATAAATGATACCATGTTGTCACCTTTAGGGTTTACAGTGCTCCCATCATGCCACGGGATGGTGTCGTGGGAAGCAAACCGATGAGGGCAACAGGACGTTGCTGACCTTGGCCAACCTCAGTGCTTTCCCCACGGTGACTGCAGCTGACCAGGTCCTGAAAGATCGCCAAGGAACTGGAAAAGTGTTAACAAGTGTGGGTTTGCGCGGCTGCTCTTTGCAGCCGACCTGCACTTACAGCCGCACACTCTGTGTCTTATCTTTTATTGTAACTCAGCTGGCAAAAGGCACTTCCGCTTTTTCTCTCTTTTAGAACACAGTATGAATAGTGGGAGAACTTACGCAAGCTGTATAATAAAAACCAGCATCCTGCAACTCAATTCTTAATGAATTCCTAAGTGCTGCCTAGACAATAAGTAACTTAGTTCATTAATTCACATCTGACTCTTCTGATCCTGGCAAATCATTATTTGAAGATGAACAGCGGTTACGATGGAAATTCAAAAGAACTTAAACTCCTTCCAGTCACAGGTGACAGCCGAGGCTGAGGGGACTGCTGCCCTCTCCGCCCACATGAGTAACTACGTCCAAGGCATTCCCCAAAGCAGTAACATTTACTTTGGGAAATGTTTTCTCCACCCACCCTTCACGATGGACCTTGCTTCCAGGAGAAGCAAGGCTGTAGAGGAGACAGGATGAAAGCAGAAGCAGAGGGCGGCCCCTGGGAAAGCCCGAGAGGGCAGCTGCATACACCTCTGCTGACACTGATACCTCTGGATGACTTTCTGCCCATATGCGTCCTCTCCAAGCCCGCTGACTGCTTAAGAGCAGAGGCATGGCAGAATCAAGTCTAGGTACAGTACTTACTGATGCCGTGTTTAAAGGCACCAAAATCTTTTCGTAGAGGAGTGTGGTCTGCCTGCCTGCCTGCCCACCTTCCCTCCCTCTCTACCTATCTTGCAAAGCAAATCAGTTGAGTGAACAAATATATTCAGGTTATTTACTCTTAAGGATTCTTGTTGACCCATCTTGCTGTCAAGAACCTTCTCATCACCGAAGGAGGAGAGAGGTTCCCTGGCTGGCCTACTTGTGACTGGCCCTTTGTTTCACGCTGACAAGCAGAGCTCCAGTGAGGACTGCCTGCCATCAGATGGCACAGTGGCCCCCAGCACTGGAATCCCAGGCCACAGTGCAAACCTGCTGACCTTCAAGGGGCAGAGGGAGGCATGATTATGACGTGATGCCCCAACAAGACTGAGCACCCAGGTATTTCCATGTGACATACTTAACACTGTGAAAAAGGTTTTTCTGCTCTAGAGCATTGCTCCCATTTGCCAGATGAGCTGGCATGGATAAAAAGTAAAATCCAAATACCTTCTCGATACACAGCAGGGACTGGGCTGGACTCGAACCAGGGTTGTACGACTTGGTAGCCAGTTCCCTCTCCATCTCTCTAGACTCTGGTGACACAGGGATATTTCTGGAGCTCCTGACGTGAGTGTAGCCAGTTAGAGGGTCCTACAGACCCATCGTGGGGTTCCACCATCCTGGAAAGTAACTAGGGGCTCAGAAGAGGCCAGGGTTCATGATGTTTTCTACCACAAGAAGGAAGCTTGCTTCCCCCTTTTAAGCAGGCTTGACTGTGGAGATCTTTCCCAAAGAATCAAAAACATCACACTACAGCGATACATGTACACCCATGTTTATAGCAGCACAGTTTGTAATAGCTAAATCTGGGAAACAACCTAAGAGTCCATCAACCAATGAATGGATAATATATATATATATATATATATAATCATACAGGAAGATAAACTTGAGACATTTATTACTAAATGGATGCACCTTGAAGCCATACTTTTAAGTGAAATAATTCAGACACACATGTAAATTTCCCATTGTCTCTCTGGTATGAGAAACTGAAAGTGTAAATAAGAACCAAATGGTACAACAGATATTGTGAAATAAGAAGAAAGTATTCAAAAGGAAAAAGGAACTAGGAAGGGGGAAAGGGGGGCAAGGAAGGAAAGGAAAAGAAAAATGAGAAAAGATAGATAAAATGGAAACAGCTTTGTAAATAAAGAGGGGAAAAAAGGTTGAAGGGAGAGGGAGGGAATGGAAGAAAAAAAGACATCAAGATTTATCTCACACAGGTATAAATACCTTATGATGAATGTGACCATTGTATATACCTACACTGTACCAATAAACTTAATTAAATTAAAAAAACCAAATTAAGTAATTTCAGTGTAAGACTCAACATCAGCAGGCAAAATCAGTTATATTTCTTGATACTAATGATGAACTCATCAAAACAGAAATTGAAAATATAATGCCATTTATAATTGCTAAAAAGTAAAATATTTTTGTATAAATGACAAAATATATGCAGAACTGTGTTGTTCTAATAAAGAAATACAAGACCTGAATGAAACTAAAAAAAAAAAGTTTGATGTTTTCTTGTGTAATTTTTCTTACTGTTCTGGTTCATGCATGTGGTATGCAATAAAACAACCTTTCTATAAAATAACTATCTTTCATAGAATTTATCTTAGAAGAAAATATTAATCTTAGTTTCACTGAAATAATTTTACAACGTATGTTTAAAAAAAACCAAAATGCAGTCATCATTTTTGTTTTGTAATAACATATGACTAGGAGATGTAGGGACCAGTGTGTTAACTGAAGGATGTCAGTTTTATCGAAAGTGACACTGCTACATTCACTTCTACCAATAACCATGTGGATCTTCACAATGACCATGTGGTCACTGAGCAAACCAAACCAAACCAAAAACCTCGGGGCATGTATTATTTTATTAAGTAGAACAGCCTGATAAGTCCAGTGCAATCCAGATGGAGGAAAGCACCCCTTCCCAGAAATAATCCAACAGATAGCCATCGATCAGATGGCCAGGATAAGGAAATCATGCACCGGTCCAGAACAAAGATGCTAACATTTCACATGCACCCGGTGTTCGACACGAGAGGGAACACGGGGTTAAAGAACACCAGCTCCACTCCAAGAAGCATTTTAATAAACACAGCCTCTTCTCGACATCCACATAAATACACCAATTAAACTCAGTAAGAGCAAACAATCTCGGAATGTGACTCTGCCATTATGACTGTGGTTACACACGGAGTCAGCACTCCCTTTGGAATGGGGGCATCCTGAAGGGCTCTCCTGGGCTCTAGACTCTCCTGCAGCACCCCATTCTCATTCTGCACCCAGGTTTCCTGTCCACTGGGGGCCGAATGCTACCTAACAGAATGAAGCTTAATTCATTTAAACAAAAACTTGCGACAAGGGGCCAGGCAGGGATTGCTTGAGGCTGCTCAGCCCAGTTTTCCACCATTTAACAGAAAGTTTTAAAAGGAGGGAGGAGAACCATTTTTTCCCCCTCTTAATGTTTTTCAGTTCTGATCAGAGCTGTTACTACTGTTTCTAACTCTGTTCCCTCTTTTGCAAGCTCTCCTAAGTCCCTGATTAGAGCACTGGGAAGTCTTCCTATCTGATGTGTGACCCTGGCGAGCACAACGCACTTGGGTTATTAGCACTATGGGCACCGATCACCACGCTGTCTCACAATTCCACTGATCACCATCTAGGAAAACCGAATTGCTGCCTTGCCCGTGGCTTCTAGATTGATGCAATTAACCAAAATTAGCTTGATGTTTAAAACACAATGCCAGCCCACTCACTTATTTTTGGAAGCACACTTTAGGGAACACAATGAGTGGGCTGATTTGGAATTGCCAACTTAAACTGTCAAAGTTTTTTTATGAAATTACTATACTTTCAAAAATTCAAATTCTATTAAGTTGACTATCATTAAGAGAAAACTATGTGATAAAATAACCGGGTGTGCATTATTTCATTTTAGTTCACTATTAACCAAGTTGTAGTACAGAATATTTCAAACAGTTCCATGGATCAGTATCAGAAATTGTATTGATTTATAAACTCCTTGAAAAGTATATGCTGGTTTTGGTTAAAGACCTCTACAGAAATGTTACGTGCACAGGAGGATGTGTGAACTGCATCATCAAGAAGTTCTTATCTGGGAGACTGAGGCAGGAGGATCACAAATTCAAGCCAACCTGGACAATTTAGTGACTCAGCAAGACCCTGTCTCAAAATAAAAACATAAAAATAAAAAACGGCTGGGGATGTAGCTTTATGTGAAGGCCCTGGGTTCAATGATCACTACTAACAAAACAAAACAATGGTCCTAAAATCAAACGAAGAATCAAAAAGTGTCAATTACATGCTGAATATTATAGGGAATATTCTGAACTTGAGGAGTTATTTTTCCAAAATACTTCTTCTCACATTATATCAAATTTACCTTCATAATGATCCATGAAATCTATTACATTAACTATATCATTCATAAAAGGATTAAAGAACATGAAATTAAAATGATTTTATGCTATCAGGTCTATTTAAAAAGTCTGTAAATAGAATCGAAATAAAGCTGAAATTAAAAGCTGGCTCTCATTACTCCTAGCTATTGTAAGTTCCATTAACAGCACTATGTCAATAATACGAAAAATTTTATAGTTTACCAAATCTTGTGTTGAATTAATTTTAGGCAAATTCAAACTGCTTTCTGTAGCTCAGTTCTCTACTAAAGGTGGTTACAATAATACCCACATAACGTTCTAGCAATACATAAATACCTGCTTACAACTAGGTGAATAGTACAAAACGTAATATAAAATTGGTGCTCATAATCACTCAGTTTTCATCATTTAGTCAATATTAATTCAGCATGGCTAAATAAAATTGTTGTAGGCACATGTATAGATAGTTGGACATTCCTGTTCCAGCGATGCTGTCATTCTAGTAGAACAGTCAGGAAGAATCTGGAACAATCAGCAAGAATCTGAAACAGTCAAGAAGAATCTGGAAATGCCAGCCAGAGTCCCTCAGTCAACCCGTCCTCAGCCTGCACTGAACACACAGTTACTGGATACCAATCAATTTCTCTGGAGCACACAAAAGGATTCAAGTCTTATCATCTAGTTGTTTTACTTTTTTTCCTCTTAGTCACTCTCCTTCCTTTCTTTTTCTACCTTGTTGTCCAGTCTCAACCACACAGGATTTAAAATAGTGCTTCAGACTGGGCTAGACCCAGGAGTCCAGCCAGGAAGAAGCAGGAAACAGTTGCTGGGTTGTGCCAAATCAGAGTAACTGTCTCTGTTTTCCTCTTTTTCATCTTCTACTTATGACAGTGGGATTTCAACATGAGATTAGAGTGTGAATAAATAACCTCAGTGGTAAAGAAATCTGTGTGGAGGGGTGTTGACTTAAAATATGTCCTTAGCTGGGGTTGTATGTAGCTCGGTGGTACAGCACATGCTGCATGTGTTTAGCAAGTATGGAGACCTGGGTTTGCTCTCTAGCACCAGAAAAAAAAAAAGAAAAGAAAAGATACAAATGTCCCATTTCAAGGTGACGTACAGGAAAAAAAGAGTGAAACAGGAGCCACTATTGTGGTATGTGGTACTGTGGAACTACTGTGGAGAGACATAAAAAGCAGAAGGTTCTTGACTGGACCCTTTAGCCACTTATAAAAAAGACAAGTTTGAGATAACCAATGAACATTTAAAACATGAACTGAGAATACAATTAATTATACATTTTATTAGGCATCAGAATTGATAATATATGAGACAACACATGCTTTTAAGATGATGACTATTGCAATTTGAAAGTAACAAAGCTATGATCATGATTTCTAAAGTTTTAACACTTATAGCCAAAAGAAAAAAAAAATCAAAATGACATATATCACCAATGGTCAACAACTGATAAATCTTAGTGATGAGTATAAACGTTTCTCTTGATAGTCTGTATGTTTTATGATTACATAATCCAACTAAAGCATTAAAAAAATCAAAATGACTCACTAAGCATAAAGAAAATAGATGGTGTCATATCCATTCGGGCTGCTCTTAACAGTTACGCTCTTAACTCAGACTGGATGATTTATCAACAGCAGCAAATAATCCTCCTGCCTTGCGTGGCAGGTTGGCCCTAGAGACTCACTTCTAACCAACAGGAAACAGCATAAGTGATGAGATGCCCCTTGGATTTAGATTACAGAATCTGAAACTTCCTGACTCTGCTCTTTTCTGCCTTCTCTATTCTTTCTGGCTTGCTCTGATGGAGCAGCTCAGGCGGCACAAGACAAGTTTAGGAAAAACTGTGGCCCTTGTTTCGCCAGTTGGCAAAGCACTGACCACCGTCTGCCTACTATCTATCTAATGAGCGTGCCTGGTCGCAGAGATTTCTGTGGGGAGGCCTGTGAGGAGGACTCCAGCCTCCAGGAGGCCCTGTGCTCATAGATAAGGCCTTTGAAACAAAGCACCACAGACTGGGGGGCTTCAACAACAGGACTTTATTTCTCAGTCCTGGAGGCCAGAACTCCAAGGGCAAGGTGTGGCTGACTTAGCTTCCTCTTACCATTTCTTCTTGCAGAAATAAACTCTTCCCTGGGTCCAACAAGGCCTCTCCTCTGTACACAGAGGACACACGTGTGTCCAACGTTCCTCCTCTTCTAGGAAGACCAGCCATATCCTAGGGGCTCTGCTGTAACTTAATTCTCCCTAGTTAAAGCCAGCATCTCCACATGCAGTTCTGTTCTAAGGTACTGGGAGTTAAATTCAGTACATGGATGGAAAATGAGGGGTTGGCAGGAGCGCGATTCAACTACTACATACCCTAAGGCAAATGGCCCAGCTGAACTGCTCTTGGGTTCCCGACCTACAGAAAATACGAGATGATAAGTACTGTTTCAAGACACTAAGATTTGGGATAGTTGATTTTGGAGCGAGAGGTAACCATCTACCAGCTCAGTATGATCACCATTCATCAGCTGGGCCCATTGAAAAAGAACTTCAGTACAATTTTTCATGCAAACTTAAACCCAACAAATTTTTATTCCTGGTTTTGGAGGTATTTAGACAGAAAAAATGGTCAATATCCTTCAATGTGAATAACTGCCAAACAGCTGTGACATATAAGTGCCAGTACATCGTCGCTCCTGGTACTATTTTCCTGAACTTCTACCATCAAAATGCAATATTTTTGAAGTCTCTGAGAAATGTCAGTAGAAAGAGAGGATGGCCATTGCTTCTGTTTAACACTAACAAAATACTGATACCACTGACAAAATCCCATCAGAATGAGCGAATGATTCTTTTCTAGTGGTAGATCTCTTTCTAATTGCCTTTGTATACAAATTTAGCCTCAGTACTCACTTACAAATCATATCAAATTATCATTTTTACAGCAAGATCATATGCACAACTGGCTCTTTAGCTGATATCTTTATCCTGTTACTTAAAAATGAATGACCCACATTAAAGTGCCAAAACATGCTCTCTTTCTACTATAAATTTCTTTCCTCCTTCCTAATTATTGACCTGTAACTACATTACGACTTTGAATTGTAGCTTACCATTCTGAGGAGGCATTTACCACTCAAACCTTTATGTGAAAGATTTGCGACTTTCTAAACAAGGAAAAATTATGGGCAACATCTCAAATACAGCCTTTCGATACACTATTTTCCGAATAAGTGCCTCTGTTACTTTAAAGATGAATTCTATCTTAGATGACTACTCTGTCAACTTTGTAAAAAATGTATCACAAATGGCTTATTTTAATTGATCTTACTTCTGGAGTTGACAGCTCTTCCTGCTATCCTCAGAACTGCACTGCGTCACTGAGGATCAGTGAATTCCATCTTTCATGCAGCCCTCACCAGCACTGACACACAGCCAGAGACTTCTCTGCCTTCTTTTGCTTTGACCTTTCCAGTACATCATAAATGATCTTCAGTTACTTGAATTTCTTAACATTTTTAAAACAGTGAGTTTCTTACTGAGCAATGTTTCAGAAGCAGCACTGTTCTCAACTTTAGTTCTAGTAATGTCTTCCTTCCTTCCTTCCTCCTCCCTCCCCTCTCTCCCCATCCTTCCCTCTTTCCCTGCGCTCTCTCCTTCCTTCTTTCCCCCTTCTGTTTTTCCCTGTTCTGTCCACCTTCCCCTTTCTCTTTCCCCTCCTCTCTTGTCTTTTTTTCTTCCCTCCCTCCCTTGGAATTGCCATATATTTCGTGTAACTTACCATTATGTCTTCTATTTCTATTTTTTCCCAAATTTGTGTATTTCTTCTAATCTTACCACAGTTCATGCCCATTAATTCGATGTAATGTATAGCACAGAGGAGAAAACCCACTGTAGACAGTACACCTAAAATCGGCTCCTGACAGTCCCTGTGAGAAATTCTTATTCTGGATCTAGACTTACCTCTGACAGATTAACCGAAAGGCCATCTGGCACATATTAATACCCACTAAATATTTGTTGCTTTGCATAACCATGTTAAAAATAAAAATATAAAATGTCATGTTATGTTGCTAAAATACTATGGTATAAAATATTTATCCTATTAAAAAACTAAAAGACCAGATTCTAGTATTTTACATGACATTTTGCTATGATGATTTATACAGCTAAAATGTAAAGACCTACATATAAAATTATACTCATCCCTCAGCCCTTACCTAATCAAGTTTACAGTCCACAGTAATCTACTCCAGGGCGACAGCCAAAATATGAGGTTTCTCTGAGATTACAGTTGAAGGACGGAGAAGGAGCAGGATAGAAATTAAAAAAAAAAAAAAAGCTTACAAAAAACTCAAACAGCCGAGTTCCCAACCATCTCCCACCCACAGTTGTCCAAGGTCTCTTGACTCCTCACAGCTATTACCAGGCACTGGGCAACCAAACCAGTCACAATTCGGATATGAGGGGTTATTACTGAATGGTAGAAGTGACGGTCACCTTCTTAGCATGCATCTGTCCTGCATATTCTGTTAAACAAGCAAAGTATACTCCCTGCCTTCAGAGCACCAGGGCTGTGGCAGGCAAAGCACATGAAGAAACCTGCTGAGGAACTGCGGTATACAATGTGGAAACATGCTCCGACGTAGAGCGTCTGAGAAAACGCGTGATATGGTTGTTAGAAGACCCTGAAAGATCTCCACACAAGAACATGTGAACTCATAGCAAGCATTTCAAGTGTTTTTAAAAACAATTATAATGAGAAGTTTTACACCTCTTTCTAAAAACTACAAAGAAATATATATCCACAGGGAATACTACCAGAATACTGACCAGAGACAAAAGTCAAACAAGATAGAAACACTTCTCCTAAAACAGCAGAGGTGATTGATTTAAGCATTCATTCAGGATCCAAAATCCCTCACTTGGCAAGTGCAGGGAAAATGGTTCTCTTATGGCAGGTTCTGAGTCTGGGTTCAGCGCTAGAATCCATGATAAAAGGACGTTTAGTCCGGTCATTCGTCTGGAGACAGCTGATTATTGAGGACACTCAACCAGTGACTTTGCCTACCCAGGCCACAGTTGGTTTAGCACTGGAGTAGTGTTCTGCTAATGCACTACTCCCTGGAAATATCTAATGGCAAATACACACACACGTTTTATATATATACATATATAATACATATATACTGTGCAAATATGTATTTTATGTATATATATTATATATATATGCATTTTTAAAAATTCTGGCATTGAAAGTTACATTTTACAACCCCTACTTGTCCTGTTCCTCACTATGCGACATTTGCATGCCTTTACGGTCCCACCTGACACCTATTAAATTGCAGAGCTAAAGGAGAGAGGAGGACGAGCCAAGGACTCACTCACTGCCTCTGACTGTGGAAGAGGCCAGGTCCGTCACCTGCACTAGCTATCAGCATTCCAGACCCTCCCCAGGTGATGGAATGGAAGTCCTCTTGGAAGCACAGCTCGCACCCCAGAAGGGACTCTCAGGCATGGCCCAGCCTGCCGGGGTCCCACGATCTGCTTCCTGTGTGGCAGCAAAATCCTGCCTGCTAGAGCAGACCCACCTTCCCTTCAAAGTCGTAAAGGCTGACTTCGATACTCACGGCCCTTCTTTCAACACATCCTTGATCGAGACAAGGCAGTGGTCCTGTGAACGTCACCCTGGGCATTTGCATACTCTTTCAAATAAAAGGCCCTGAGAAGGTAACTGGTGGTTACAAGGAAGGATGGTCTACGCGAACAGAGCTGGGTTTAAAGGACAGTGCTCCGCTTAGTGGTGTGTGATTTTTGAATTAAATGGGTTCTGCCTCAGTTCCCTTTTCTGTAAAGTGAGGATAATGCTTTACTTCACTGTTGTGGGGATTGGGTGAGACAATGCATGGCATGGCAGGAGGACCGTGGCTAGCACACTGTACAGTTCCCAAGTACGTCAGCAATGTAGGCAAGTACAAGGTGCTGTTCCCATCCTTCATGTTTAGCAAATTCCAGGTGATTCCATCTAATTATATATAATTCTGTTATAGTCACATTTTACATTATTATTTGTTACCTTTTCTGCATATGGACAATCTGCATTGCTATTTTTGACAGTGCAGTTTTTGAACTGTCTGGTCATTTCTTAAGGATATCATTATTCTCTCAATATAATCTTCTGTCCTGTGTTCTATAGTAATTTAATGTAAATATGTCAACTGTGGACAATCTAAATTCCAATCTACTAGAATAGTACCAGCTGTACTTCCATTCCAACTCAAAAATTCCTTTTAGGGTTCCTCATTGATCTCAGAAAATATGTGGCTTTCTAAGGCCATTAATCAAACAATGATAAGTAGTGTCACGTTATTTAAATATTGACACATGTTTAAAAATCAATTTAAATGTATCCACAAAATGGAAACTGTAAAATAGGAGGACCACTGAATTCAAATATTCCACAAAAATCAGAATTTTTCTTTAAAATATGGTATTTTATAAGATCATCTTTTCCAAATGACGCATGGTAGCACATGCCTATAATCCTAGTACTTGAGAGGCTGATGCAGGAGAATCACCACAAGTTTGAGGCCAATCTCAGCTACCCAGTGAGTTCAAGACCGTATCTCAAAATAAAATGATCCTTTCTCAAGCTCAGCATTTTAAAATTTTACTAACAGAGTAAAACAAAAAAAAAAAAATTGAAGCAAAATTAAGAAAACAGAATGAAATGAGAAGTACATTTAAGAATAAAACAAGCACTGGCCTGAACAGTATCCAAAGTCGGTAGACAGTTCAGGCTGAGAAACCTCACTGCCAGGCTCCACTGGCCCTACTGACTTCCTTTCACCCACATGCTACGCCCCTACGTGCAGCCTGCACTCTGGAGATTCAATGCAGACACACTGCCGACAGTTCTGGTTTCTAGTCCTGTAGGTACATCATCCTCTCCATCCAGAATGCCTTCTCTTGCCACCTCGACCTGCCCAGACTCCTTCTGAGCCCATGAGGCTGTCTACTTATGCCAGCGGGCAACACACACTGATCCCTGCTCCTCTAAATTAGATGAGCCCGTATTCTACACCCTCGTGGTGGACATTAGGGAGGATCTGTCTGACACTTGTCTAAGCTCAATTAGAATGGGAATTCATCCACACACAGTAAGTCTCCTTCCCTTTACCACATCCCCTGTAGACAGAGGCTCCTACATGAAGCTGCAATAGATGCAGCTCTGGAGGGCAGTCACAGTGGCATGTGATGCAATCCTGCCCACCCACACCACCTTCTCATCTTTGTGCAGCCAGCTTCTCATCTTGCACAGCTTGCAGCACACACAGGCTGCAGCTCCACAGGCTCTCATTTTTTTTTTAAATTATGGAATCAACCCAGCTCAACTAGAAATATATCAAGCACAAAACAATGTAATATAATTTTACTCAGCTTTTTAATTCTGCTTTAAAAAGAAGGTAACCCTGAAACGGACTGAAGCAAAGAGAAAGAGTAGAGAAGGTCACTGTTACGGTTTGGACCTGAAACGCCCCCCCACAGACTTATGTGTTGAAGGCCTGGTGACAGCCTGTGGTGCCACTGGGTGGTAGGGGACCATGCAGGAGGTGGGACCTCGTGGGAGGAAGTTAGGTCACGATGCGGGGGAGATGTTGAAGAGGACCCTTGCTCTCTGTCTCTGCTTTTTGGCTGCCATAAGGTGAATGGTCTTCTGACGTAAGTACTGCTGTGACATTCTGCTTCATCACAGTTCCCAGAACAATGGAGCCAAGTGACCATGGACTGAAACTTCTGAAACCATGAGCCCCTACTAAGTCTTTCTGTATGTTGGTTACGGGTTTGTTTTTTAAATAACAACAGAAATCTGACTAACATGGTCATCAAGATAGTGCTAGGCAGATATAAGATGATCTTAAGATGATCACAAACTATCTTATTGGATATTCAGCTGCCTTAAATCAATGATCAAAATATATCTAATAACATTTATTGTTTTGAAAAATTACTTTGAAGGATGGAAGGAGTATTTTATTTTATTATCAACTTACTTATCTGTGCTCTAATGTCATTTAAGATGGTGCCACATTTCTGGGAATTGACCCAAAAAAGCAGTATTCACAGTTATTTCTTAAGATCTACAAAAGACTCTAGATGAGAAAAAAAAGAAACAAATAATATTTTACTTTCTCCCATTATATACAGCAATAAAAGAAAACACTAATTAGAATCCTTTTATTTGCTTTCTTCACTCTGAGACATTATACCTTTCGTAATCACCTAATCACTGAAACCAAATGACTTCATTCTTAAGAAAACTGGATTGATTTTAATGATTCATTGTCTTTATGATTTCAATCTGCTCAGTAATGATCTGACCAATTAAAAAAACACATGTGCCTGTAACACAAATGGAACACATGAGAAAGCTTCCTACCTCCAACAGCAGAAGGGAGCCTAAGTCAGCCGCCCGATCATTTTATCCACGGGAAGAATGCACCAGTGGAATGAACGCTTGAATCATAGCCACCCATAAAGACGATCCGAGCCTTCGACCAAGTATACACAAAATACAACTTCCCGGTACGGGAAATTCTGGGTTTAATATTTCAAATATCAAGGATCTAAGTGACATTCCAGACACTGAGAGCTGATAGATTTGGGCTTTCTAGCAAAGAAATAAGACAGACTTTTTTTTACAATATAACAAAAGACAAGATGATAGTTGAATATGTTTATTTAAATATACACTACCCATTAGTCTCTCCACTGGCCATAATTTCAAAATAGAATTTAAAAATCTCTTATCTGTTATACTTTCCAGGATTTAGGAGTCTGACGGCTGCATGTTGCTAGCAGCTACAGTGCCGAGTAACTCTGAATACACATTTCCATCAGCACAGCACTATCTATTGGTCAATTAGACAATTGCAACAAAAACTGTTTACAAATGAATGAATCAATGGATACATGCCTTAGCTAATGAACAAACTGACCTGTTAAAAACAAACTATCACATTAAATGGAGGAAGGCTCAAAATTGCCTAGTTACCCTTCATTACCTCTTAACCTTAGTCATTACGATCATTAATCATGAAATTTCTCCATTCAAACCACTGAACAAAAACTATCTATGCAATTTTGGAAAGAGCCCATATTCTCTAATATATGAATAACAACATAATTCATAGTATGCAAATTAAGAACAGAATTATTGCATTATATACCAGTAAGCCACATACTATGCATCACCAGAATGGTAAAAGTGGACAGCACAAAATGTTGGTGAATATACAAAAAAGAAACTCTCAGGCATTGTTTTGGGGAGCACATAATGCTTTAACTCCAGCATTTTCTTCTCAGGCTGAAGTCCCATGTGTCCTATGACCCAGCAATTATGCCAGAAGATGTGTACACATTAAGATGAATCCACATCCAACAAAAAGACTTTCCAATAGTTTTCATTGAGCCAGTGGAATACTATGCAGCAAGAAAAAGAACTATACATGCCATGAATACGTCTCAATAACATTGTGGTAAGTGGAAGAATTAAAATATATGATCCCATTTGTAAGAATTCTAGGCTACACAAAACTAAGCTATGACAAAGCAAAGTAAAAGAAAACTCAAAAGAATAATAGCCCCTGAAAGAGGAATGAGAAATTGGATGACTGAGGTGAACGGGAGGGTGTCACCCCTTGGCACCTACTGACAGAATTGAAAGGCTTTGGTACTTAACTAAAATAAGAAAATAGCATAAAACAAGAACAAATTAATTACTAGTTTAGTTTCTTTTTACCAGCAAAGGCATGGCTAAATTCAAAATCAGTAAAGGCAAACTGAACTGAAATATGATGAAATGATCTATTTATGTGGGTGATGTAGACAGCGAGTCACTGTGAGAAAGAACTTTCGGCAGAGCACTCGTCCTCATTAGTCTGTCCTCCCTCGCCATTAATCAGCACTCAGGTGACCACAGTTTAGTGAAGACCACAGAGCCCAGTCATCCCACTGAGAGGAAATTACCAGTGCTACCCAAAATGTTATGTCTCATGTTCAGAATTTACCCTCAATGACTAAGCAAGCTGTGCACAGTTCCCACGTCACCCTTCCATCTCTTGCGGTTCTTGAGTAGTCAATGACATGATAAAAAGGCCTCACTCATAAAATAATGGGGAAAAGCCCTGCAACACAAGTTTGGTATCACTGGATAACAAAAAGCTGTGGCACACACAGTAGGCGGAAACAGGAAGTACGAAATCACTCACCGCACACCTACTCAATCCCGATTCTTGCCTTCTGTTTTGTCAATTTTTGTCTTGCACCAAACAGGTTCTGGAGGAATCTAGGAAGAAATAAAACACCTTTCTTCCCCACCCTGTCCCTTTGTAAAACTGGCTCTTTTAAAGAAGACGAAAGACAGGAAGCTGCTAAGTCACAGGAGCCTCTCAGCAGGCGAGGAGCGGCTTCTCCAAGCAAAGTCCCGGGCCAGGGGACTTTAGGTCCCATCTGCTGGGCGCCCCTGCTCCAGGCCTGGACACAGGTGAGGCAGGGACATAGCCAAATGGCTGCACAGGTGACCCCATCCTCCCTACCAGCTCCTGAGCACTGTGTTATTATTTTTTTTTTTAAATCACAACTTGCAGATCTCTTTGCAAACCTCCAAAATGCAGAAAGTTACGTTTCAAGGGAACTCCAAAACAACTGATTTCTGCTGCTGTCCACAGAAAATCTCCTCTCTTGCTCATGACGCAGCATGTTGCTCGGGAGCCTGAGACAAGAGGGTGGAGAGTCTGAGGCCCACCTAGGTAGCTTGGCAAGATTTCCCCACCACCATCACAAAAAAAAGTCCTCCGTGACTGAGCGAGGTATCACATAATGAGTGCGTGGAAACGCAGGCTAGAACTAAAAATGACTGGATTTGCAGGCATCTCAGTTTGGGCCCTAAGAATTGAAAAAATGTTACCACTATCAAAGCAGGTGAGCATTCCCTGAAGAACACCAATGTTTTACAAAAACGCATGGAATCTGTAGATCCTGAATGTGTTCTGGCTTCCCAGATGCTTTTACTGTCTATGCCAAATAAGCAGCTGCTCCCAGATTTCTCAGAAGACAGGCTTACAGGAGTGGGGCGCGACTGAAAGGGCCTCGGGACCGACTCTGGCAAGCACCAGAGTTGACTGGATGTTACAGGGAGTCACAGCCCGCCACCAGTCAGCCAGCACTGCGACCTCCCACTGCCTCATTTTTACCTGCATGGCACTTCACAGTCGAAGTCTTCTCTGTGCAAACAGAATCCCTTTCTCTGAGACATCTCGGGCATAGTTCTAGACTCTAACCCTACACTTTTCCAAAAAGAAGATAGAATGAATCAAGTAACAACTCGAAGGAGCAAGAAACAGAATAAGATTTTGGACGTGGGCCCCTTTTTAGATGCATCTTACATCTTCTGGTTACAAAGTATTATGTGTATTTTGCAGCTGTATTGAACATCTTTGAAATAAAAGATATCTATCCATTTTGGAATCCACCTCCTGACTGACCTCCCACTGAGTGAATTTCTCAAGTGTGTAAAATGATCCTATATCTGAGGATACATCTACCGGGTTTATTCTTCCAACACTGTCTGAAGTTTAACATACTAAAATACAAACTGGACAATTTTTTTCTGCCTCAGTAAATCAGAAATGTCTATTTTTATACTACAACAATTCTGAAATATCACAGACTACAAAGCAGCAAGTTTGAATGCCCTTGTGGGAACACAGTAAAATTCGTTTTCAGTATTTTTCATTCTCTCAGTTATAGAAAGAATCATGTCAACTGAGGAAACGCATATTAAGGTGGGAAGTTTCTATTTTCTGGTTACTTATAACAGATGGTTCCAGATACATCTTACAGAGTTGAATGTATAATTTCACCGTGTAAATATGCTATGAAACATTAAAAATAGATGGTAGTATACCTTATGGGGTAAAAAAAATTAAATAAATTTTGTATTGGATGAGGCCATAATTAAGAAATAATGGTTGTTTAAAACTATGTGTCTCTTACTAGACTAATGGGTGAAATATGACAGCTTTATAAATAACAGCTAGAAATATTTTCTTAATATATATCTTAATATTTTAGCACAGTAAAAGAGGAATATTAACATGAGTTTTTTTGTTGCAGTTTAGGGTTCTCAAATACTTTTCTACTTCCATCTCATTGATAAGAAGTTATATGCAAGTACTAACTGGAAGAGTTAGATATTATATGAGGTAAAAATGCAAAAAAGATAAGACTTGGAGAAGAGCAATGACAATGATGGAAGTTATTTTTCTAAATTAAGAAGATTTTCTATCGAATTCACTTTTGAATTGTTTCTGACAACTTCAGACGTAACTCACTACAGCAGTTTAAACGTGTGGTCTACGAGGTAAAAACGAAGTGATGAGTGAAGGAGTCGGCGCTTCAGGGATACACTTCCGCTGTGCTGGGTCATTTCCAACATAACTGCCCAAAGTAGTAACTCACCAATGCGAGCAGATGACGTGAGATTGATAGACAACAGCCAACAAATAAAGGCTCAGAGAACATAAATGATTGTGACACACAAAACTACTGCAAGTTTTTTTTTTTATACCCAAATCACAGCATTATGAAGTCCAACACGATTTGCTCTTTACCTCAAGAGCTCAAATTTATGTTTTTCTAACACGGAGAATGACACACAGACAGTGCTAGTGCTGTTTCAGGCTGGGGAGGGACAGGCAGCGTTTTTGGGAACCCTCAATCAGCCTCTTCCCCCCAAAGAAAGACTAAAGTCACAACAAATGACAACAGATGTGTTTTGTACCAACAGTGCATCTCACTGAACGAAGAAAACTCTTAAAAGTTTGTGTCTGCAAGACGAGTTAATATGAAACTAAACTCTGCGTCATAAGCAGATCTGAAGACAGCCTTAAAAGAAAAAAAGTTTTAGGATGGGGACACAGAAAAAGCAGAGAAGATACGACGCTTGGGGTGCAGGACCAGGGACAACACAAGCAGGCCTGATGGAGATTCCAAAGGAGGGACTTCTAACAGTGATTTCTAAGTTATGGCCTAGGAGGTTTTGGGGACATAGTATCTATCCTTCATCTCCACTATAAGCATTTAACAAAATTCACACCCAGTTTAGACCCATCGACATGCTAAATTCCATGCCCAGGTGTCTCAAGTTTGAAGCTGTTGTGTGGAGACAGGAGGCCCATCTATGTTTTCTACCATAATGCAAATATAAATATGTACAAACACACTAGCAACATCTACATTAAAATCTGTGCTTTTATACACTATGGAGGAAACGTTTCTAAAGAATAATAAAACATTAAACATTTTGAATGCTAGAAATATGGTAAGAAAACTTGTGCATATGAATCTCAGTAACCTTAGTCTGTTTTCTACTTCAAATCCCCCTGCGTATAAAGCTGTGTGTTTACTCTCACAAGCACACAATGCACAAGCTTACCACACGCTTGCCTCCAGGAAGGGGGAAAATGCCCTTAACTTCTCTGTGCTGGTAATTAATACCTGGAGAACACAAGTGACATCAGCTTTCCTAAAGCTCTATTTTGTTAAAGCTACAGTTATTTAATAATGACTTACCAAAAATTTATTGTACTGTTCTTGAGAAAACAGAATTTTCTCTTTTCATAGGGGACTCAATCTAGTGAGAAGAGACACATGTACTCGGCTAAAGCTCTACAACAGGAATGGACTTTGGAAAACTTCACAACATCCTTCTCATTTTACTGGCCTCAGAAGAGGAACACAAGCAGGCATCGTCCAAGTTCACATTGGCATCTGCTGCTGTGTGCTATGCGAACCTAGATCATGGGACTCCTTGCTGATCTCTTATCACAGGAACTGTAAAACTCACACGATGTGTTCCAGGGACAGTGAGATGACAGTGCATGGTAAAGTTGGATGTAGTTAGCCTCTGACATTTCTCTATGTTGGAAGCAGGCCTCCAGTGTGGCAGTTGTACGAAGGGGTAAAGCCTTTAAGAGCTGAGTGTACCAAGAGGTCACTGAAGTGTTGCCCTCAAAAGGGATTAAGTAGCTCTTGCAGGGACCTCTTTAGTTTTTGAGAGCACTCATTACAGTCAACAATCCTGACCCCTGACTTCGCTCTGGCCTCTCAACTTGCCGTATGATTGGTCTCCAAACCACGACGCTGTCGTGCCACGGCATCACCAGAGGCTGAAACAGGGCCACCTGGTGGGAACTCTTCAGCCTCTAAAATCATAACCTAAATAAACCTCTGTTATTCATAAAGTGCCCAGCCTCTGGTATTTTGTTTTCAAGACACAAAAGGCACTATAGCACAGCCATTAGTAAATACATAGAGAATACATGAAAATGAGCAAAAATAAAAGTAAAAATTTTTCCAGGGAACAAGGTACAGGGGAAAATGAGAAATAGAATTGTAGGTCTTTAAAAATGCTCTCTGTGCCTATGATATGAATAGGCACAGATATTGCCTATTGATATGTATAATCAATATGTTAAAAGTTTTAAAATAGTAACTTTAAAATATTTTTTTCTGCTGGAAATTCCAAATACTCAGCATGAAATATCCTACTATGTCTAGTAAAATGACAATATATACACTTCTCTCCTCCTTGAAACTTGCTTTTTTCCTTGCTTTTCCAGATATTGTGTCGATGTTTCTTTTCAAACATCTAGACCACACGTCTCAATCTCTTGCCAGCACTGCATCTTCTACTGGCTTGGATTGCTCTTGAAGTTTACTGCTGTGTTGGTTACGTTCCTCTCATTGCTGGGACAAAATAACCCACACCCAAAATGAAGGAAAGAAAGGTTTATTTAGCTCACTGTTTGTGGAGGTTTCAGTCCATAATTCGGCATGGTACAGGGGCAACACTTCAAGGCAGTAGCCAGAGCAAAAGTGGGGAGTGGGGAGGGAAAGTGGGGGGTGGGGGTGGGCAGCCAGCTTTTTCCTCCCTTATATAGTACACAGGTCACCACCCCTCCAGGGTGGGTGTAGCACTCACAAAATTTCCTTTCCTTTCTCTTGGGGGGGGGTGGGGGAAGGATATTTACAAAGAACTCTGGTCCCCTGCTGAGTCTCTGAAACTTCTAAACTTCTCAAGTCAACACAACGTATCAACCATAACAACTGCCTTCTCTCAGTAACCTCATCTATCTCTCTTCTTGCAATTCTCAAATTCGCATTTTCAAATCAAATCTCTCCCTAGATTTTGAAATCCAACTGCCCACTCAACATACCTATTTAAATGTCTATTAGGATCTCAAACATAACATACCCCAAACAACATACTCCTCTCCCAACCTGCAGCAATCTTCCCCATTTCAATTAACAACAACTACTTTTTTCTAGCTGCTTGAGCAAAATCCTATTTCTTTCCCACACTCCGTGTCAGCAAATCTATAATCATTTCCACCGTTAACACATATCCAGGACTTAGTCATGTCTCACTACCCTCCCTCACCTTATAAAGATGGTCAAGGGAGAAGCTATGCAGTGTGTTAGCTTCCTGTGACTGTAGCCAAATACCTGCAATAATCAGCTTACAAGGAGGAGAGGTTTATCCGGCTTAAAGTTTTGAATGTTTCAGTTCATAGTCATTTGCTCCCATGGGCCAAGTGGTCACTGGATGAATCACGTCCATCTCACCCTTCCACGCCTCTGCCTGTGCTCCCCAGCAACAGAGTGGTCACAACGATCTTGTGACATCTGAGTCACACATGATTCATTTGGGATTCCTGAAAAATCTCGACAGCAATTTAAAGACTCATGAGACCCTATTAATCACCCAGTTAACCTGCACTAGCCACGGTGGCCTCCTTGATGACTCTGGAATGTTTGTGTCGGCCATTCATTCCGCCTGGAGGGCTCTTCCCCCGAGTGCTGCGAGCTGTGTTTGAAGTATTCCCCAGCAATTGATGTGTTCAAAGTCTGGCCCACTGAGTCACTTTCGGGAGATATAAAAGACAGTGGCTGCTGGACCTCAGGGTCAGTGTCTTTATGCTCTTCAAGTGACCTGCTCTGTGTGCAGGACGTATTTTCTCTCTTTCCGGTTCTTTTTCATTTCTACTTTTTTCTTTAATAAATCTTCAACTTTTAAACTCGTTAGTTGTCCTGCCGAATTCTTTGAATAGATCAAGAGCCTGGAGCCACTAGAAAATCCAGGATCCGGTAACAGTTTTGGCAAGCCAACCGGGAGACAGCCACAAGAGTCAAGCAGGGGTGAACAGAACCGGGAGGTGAGACCCAATGGGGTACGGAGACTGTGTGACTCCCTGGCGGGGGTTGCCATGCAGCCACACCAAGAGGTGCCTCTACCTGTGCCCACACTGGACTGGTGACCAGGAGTCTGTATGACATGTGGGCTTGGCCAGTGTGGTGCTGGACTCCCGCATCTGGGCGTGGCCACCAAGGGCCGTAGTAACATCAGCAGAGGATCCAGGGGTGGGGGTGCAGAAGGCCAGCCACTGAGTGACTGGTCGGCTGTCCTGCCTGGACAGTGCTT
>PVJX010030739.1:0-21804 GCA_004027295.1 Dolichotis patagonum
TTGCAAGCCTGTGTTCAATTTTTGATAGTCTCTCTTTGGTTTCTTTCAAGCAGTTTTGCCAGCTTTCTATCGAGTCTTTAGTTTCCTGATAATCTCTTTGAATCTGCTTCATAAATTCTAGGTTTTTTCTGAATTCTTCATTAAATTTTTCTCTCCATTTGTGTTCCTCTATTCTTCTGTCTGTGTCTTCTTGAGAGGTGCCCAGCCCTTCTTTTATTAATCTACTTATCTGTTGTTTAATTTGAATTAATATTTCAGTTTTGGTCCGGCTTACGAGGTCCTAAAGGTATCTCTTTATGTCCGCTAACGCTGTGTTTGATGTTGCGTTTTTGCTGCCCTCAGTTTCTTTTGTATTTACCTCTCCTGGATCAATGTTCTCAGGGTTGGGGGCTGGGAGTGTTTTCTTATTTCTCTCTTTTGTCATGTTTTTGGTTCCTTCCATACAAGTGTACAGTGTAATTCCCAGACCCTTTTCTTGTTGGTTAAGGCTCCTCTAGAGGGCGCAGGCTAGGAGCTTTAGCCCTCTTCAATAGGTTATCAGAGATTAGAGTTCACCCATGGGCAGTGTACGCTAGCTCCTCCCTTCTGGGCCAGTCAACCTTTGTAGGCCTTCACTGTGTCAGTGTGCACTGATCTCAGGGAAGTAACTGGGTCCCCGCCAGGGGCTCGGCCTAGTCCAAGCAGATTCCACCAATCCGCTCGGCAAGGGGAGTAACCAGCTGAAGCCACTTCCTTATGGAGTTAGGGCTGTCCTGCCCAGATCCAACATTTTGTCCAGTTGGTTTCCCCTTTCCCGTGGGAGGGTCTTATTCCCATCACTCACCGCGTCCCGGAGAACTGCTGGACTCCCCGACCTCCGACTTCAGCGCGGCTGTAGTGGGAATTCACGGTGCCTCTGCGTGGGTTGTGTGCAGAGCCGGTCCCGGCGAACTGCACGCAGGGCTGTTCAGCTCCGAGCTCCGGCGGCTCAAGCCAGTCGCTTCGGCGTGGATCACTTGTTCAGGTCGGGCAGGAATTCAGGCGTCTCGAGGAGGGTGCCGTGCTCGCTGATCTTATCTTCACTAATAGTAGCCCCAGGACCTCATATTCAAGCGGTTTTTTGCACTTTAGTTTCTTCGTGGGTTGTGAGAGTCTATCTCTCTCTGTTTGGGTCTCTCCAGGGTGTTTTATTCTGGCATTTGAGCTGTCTCTCTCAGAGAGGGTCTCTCTCCTGCCACCTACCAGTCCGCCATCTTGTCTCCCCAATCTCTGGGTGTGTTTTAAAGAACCTGTTGCACCTGTTGTTAGAAGCTTGGGGATTTTTCTGGCTCGCTTTTTATTCTCGTAAACATTTCTCTACACACTGACATACATATCGTACAGTTTTATGTTTGTGTATTTGTACAGTACTATATACACCCATATTTTTTCTTTTTAACTTAATTGCTTTTCCAGGTCTTTTCATAAATTATTTTTTAGCTTTCAACACATTAGTTCACCATGTTTTATTATCCAATCTCTTGTTAGACATCGAGATTGTTTTGAAAGGGTGTTTTACTGTTGCAAACTTTGCTCTCTTTTGTGCCTTTGACAAACATTTTCTACCTGATGGACAAATTACTGAGCAATTTATAGTCTCAGTAGACATAAGAAATCGTGTTTACCCTCATCCTCACAATAAATGCTGTTAGACTTGGAGGAAGGTTGCTTTTTTAACCAGCACCATTCACATGGGGTCCTCAATGCTGCTCTGCCCTTCCCCGCCTGGAGGAGGGGGGTCTTTGTCTCTCCAGATCGGAGTGTTTGTCTGTCGTGTATGTTGGTGGTGGATGCCTTCTCCTCATCTGTTACTTGGCTTTAATCATTTGTGATGTTTTTAACATAGAAGGTTTTGTACCATTTTTTCCTGTCTTGGTCATTTGTGCAAAGATTTTGCAAAAATAAGTGTGAAGGAATGGTTTAAGCTAGTATATGAAGACATACAGTGTAAGAGTAGCCATTTAAATAGCTATGAAGAGTCATATGTTTATTTATTTATTTATTTTTTTTGGTACTGGGGATTGAACTCATGACTGCCTGCTTGCAAAGCAGGCACTTAAGCCACTGAGCTAAATCCCCAGCCCCAAGTCATATGTTTAGATGTCTTAAAAACCTCATAATTATTAATGATGTAAAAATTATCCTTAACAATTCAAGCTTAATAATTTTATTTTATTTTGCGTTTTATTTTTATTTTTTGGTACCAAGGATCGAATTCACAAACTTCCACTTGCCAGGCAGGTGCTTACCCACTGAGCTAAGTCCCTGACCCCACAAGCTTCGTAATTTTAATGGTAGTAAGTTACCTTTTTGGTGAATCAGAATATAAGGCTTCACACTTTTTTCTTCTGATAAAATACAATGAAATTTATTTATTTCAGGATTAATGTATAGTTGGTATCTGGCAGTCTGCAGTGTTTTTCAAATGGAAATAACACCTTCTACAGAGATAACTGCTGAAATCCATTTGTGAAGAGGAAAAAATTGCAGATAAATTTTCAGGAAACATTTATATGTGATAGAGATAGAAAAGGTCTCACTATCATTATTTGTAACAGCTATGAATTTAGGTTTTTATTTTTGGATCAGTTCATTTAGGTCTCCTTATGAAAATATTACATTTCAGTTCTTAACATTATTTTCAGATTTGAAAATTAAATTCAGAAATGAAAGTTTAGTGTTACTGTTTCACAAAGATAATTCTTTTTGATTAAATTATAAAATTGAGTCTCATTTTCAAGTATGGTTATAAGATTCCAAGTAGAATAATTTCTTTTAATCTGACTTAAACGTTATCAAAAAATGGAATTTTGCACCATAGTTATTTCTCAAGCATCATGATAAAGTTAAATCTTTCTTTTCTCTTTTCTTTTCTTTTCTTTTCTTTTCTTTTCTTTTCTTTTCTTTTCTTTTCTTTTCTTTTCTTTTCTTTCTCCTTTGGAGTGATGGGATTAAAGTCAAGGCCTCATGCCTGCTAATACAGGTTCTCTACCACTGAGCTCTACTCTTACCCAGTAGTGTGCATCTTTAATGGGAGTGTTAGATACTAAACTTGTAGTCGGAGGGAAGAATAATAGCTTAGTCCTTAATCAGATAAAGTTGGAAGCTGGGAAATAAAGGAAAAAATTGGTTTTATTTATATTTTAATCAGTAACACCAAGATATTTTTGCTCTTGGAAAAAGTATAAGCATAAAATTTTTCTAGATACATGGTCACTTATTTTTATATTATTTTAGGTTTCCAGTAATTATCTGCAAGAATCGCCATGACCCCAGCTCTGAGGGAAGCAACAGCAAAGGGTATCTGCTTTTCATCTTTGCCAAGTGCCATGGAGTCTGACAAGATACTGTGCATGGAAAGTGCAAGAACTATAGATGAAAACCTGAAGGCAGACGCTTTCTCTCAGTTGCTGGGATTTCCAACGCCTGAACCCACTCTTAACACTAATTTTGTGAATTTAAAACATTTTGGCTCTCCCCAGCCTTCAAAACATTATCAGACAGTTCTTTTAATGAGTTCTAATTCTACTTTAAATAAATACAATGAGAATTATAAACAAAAGAAATCAGGGGAGCCCAGCTGCAATAAACTAAGAAGCATCCTGCGTAACGGCAGCAACATTCAGCTCAGTAAGATGTGCCATTCGCATTCCGAAGGCTTCATTAGAAAGGAACCTCTGTCAGATCCAGGCCAGTGCGTGAAAGATATACAAATCATTCTGGAGTCAGATCTGACCGAAGATATGAATGCGGATAAAGCACCACTGCAAAACTGTAAACTGTTCCAAAAGAACATCCTTTTGGATAAAGTTACTGATGCTGATGTTAAAAAAGGTTTATTATACTGTGCTCAAAAGAAAGCTGGACCTGGCCTCTCCAATGTGCCTAATAGTTCCTCAGCTGCTGTGAAAGAGGAGGAGGTGAATGCTCGCTTGCTTCACTGTGTAAGCAAACAGAAAATTTTACTGAGCCAGGTGAGAAGAACGCAGAAGCATTTGCAGATGCTCCTGGCAAAGCACGTTGTTGAGCACTATGGTCAGCAAATGAAATTTTCTATGAAACATCAGCTGCCCCGAACGAAGAGTTTTCATGAACCTACCTCAGTTTTGGATCACAGTTTATCCAAGTGCACCGAAGTTAGGCCGGAGGTCAACACACTGACTGCAGAGAATACACTGTGGGGTGATAAACAAAACGGCTTTGCTCGGTGCACAGCTGCAGAGATCCAGAGATTTGTGCTGTCTGCCGCAGGGCTGCTGTCGCATGTCGAAGAGGGTCTGGATTCCGACGCAACTGACAGCAGCTCTGAGGACGATGGGGATGAATTTGCTACTAGAAAAAATGTGTCTGTGTAAGTGCAAACTCTTTATTAGACCTTCTCCTGTTCTGTGTATCGCAGCACTGGTTCGGGATATGCTAGAAGGAAATAGATTTTCTAGCACCTTAATGCCATAATCTTTAAGTTATAAATGTTCAGTGAGTTTTTAAAATGTTTCCTTTGCTAAGCCATTGCGTGAGTCAGATCTGCAGAGGGTGTGCAAATCCCGTGTAGAAAATGGCGCAGTACTGGTATGGACGTGTGCGTCCTGCGCGCTCAGGGTCCTCCCTGGGTTACCGATAGCAGCCGGCGCACCGTGAGCGCCGCGTCAGTGGTTGTTACAGTGCATTACTTAGGGAATAATGACAAGAAAAAAGCTGTACAAAAGTCTGTACAGTTGTTTTTCCTGTTTGTGGTATTTGGTTGGTGGAGTCTGCAGGTGCAGAATCTGTTGATAGAGGTCTGACTGCACATACTACTGAAAAACAGTTCAGCTGTTCAGTTTAGGGAAAACTCATGCAGGAGTAATAATACTAATTAGCTACAAGTAAGCCTTTTTCTATTTTATAACTGTAATAAAAGCCAAAATCTTTTGATTAAGTGACCCAGCCATTAAGAATGGCCAAAACAAAAGAAAACTGACATCTGCACATTGAAGTCCTCAGTGGCATTGGGGATTTGTCAGATGAGAGTACACAGAGATTTACCTGCTACTTTTTAAAAACTATTTATTCATTCATAGCTTTCAGCCTTGACTTTTTCCTACTCAATCACTTTTTCCTGCATTAATATAACTAAAATAAAACTATAATATCAGCTATAGGGTACCTGTAGAAGGCTTACTGCATACTGGACACTAGAGGTTCAGTTGTACAGAAAGTGTTTAACATTTGCTCTTTTGGGCATTTACTTGAGACAAAGATACTTAAGTCATTTTTAAAATGCAGATAAAAAATTTTTTATTGTCACACTATGATAACCCTCCAAAACAGTTCTGACTAACAGCAGTTTCCTAGATAATGGAAATGTTGTATCGTTATGTTATCCAATATCCTTATATGGCTGCGAAGATCTTGAAATTTGGCCAGTGGTGAGGAATTGAATTTTGAATATATTTAATTTGACAATTTAAATAGCCAGGTAGAGTATAATTTTTTGTTTTATTTATTTATTTGCTTGGTTTTTTTGGTACTGGAGATTGAACTCACGACCTCGGCACTTGCCAGGTAGGTGCTTGTGCCACACTGAGCTACATCCCTGGCCCTAGAGCATAGTTTTTAATCTAACTTTCAGGGAATCTGTTGATGTCTCCAAATTGATATCAGTTACCTACAGAAGTCCATCACTTTTTCAGATTCCCAAAAATGAGTAAGAATAGAAGTAGAAGCCAACAAATTAGTGATTCCTAATAAATATAGATCAGCTTTTTTTTCCCTTTGGTGAGAAGTGAAACGCAAAGTACAGTTGGCATTCTAGTCTCTTTGTGTTCTGATTTCACTGTAATTAAAATTTGCTTGAGTGCAGGAATTATAATAGTTATGGAGTACAGATTATCTTTTTGGCTGGCATTGTGCTGGATGCATCTATGTGTTACCTCATTTAACTCTTCTGACAACTTTAAGCTGTAGTTGTTACTGTCTTTATTTCATTTAAGAAGAAATAGAGTTGGTGTGGGTAGGTGATTTGCCTGCGACTAAGAAGCTAACTAGGTTGGTGGCGCTGAGATTTTGCCTACATGCCTCTGCTGTGTACCCTGTCCTGTCCCAGCTTCATGACTGATTCTCACCGCGGGAAGAATGGCAGGCACTCGTGCTTTGAAAGAAGCTAAGGAATACATCCGTTCTTGTATTTAAAATACTTGTAAAAGGAATTCAACTTAATACAATTTAGTAGGTTAATTTATTTACTCTTTTATTGTTGAGAGGAGCCAAAGGCAAATCTATCTCTTTAAAGCTAGAAAGAGATACAAGAAACTTAAAACTTCCCAGACTACTTTGGTCTGTGATGCTATTTCTATTAGTATTTGCTTTCACTGTTCCCTTATATTTCCTAGTCTGTCATACATTTCATGTCTTACTCATGGGTTGCCATACAGCTAATAATCTTAAATAACCTAACCTGTAGGAAGGGTTTCAGTACTTTCCGTCAATTTCTTATATCTTACGCATATAATTATTGATAAATCCAAATTTTGTTTTAAGACTTGTATTCTTCCTACTGAAAGAACACTTCTAACATTTGTATAAAACCTGCATAAATGAGGAGATCTAAACTATTGAAAAATATGTAATACAAAACATCAAACAGTATACTTTCCATTAATTTTCTTGTCAGTTCTGTCACTTTATTGAGCAAAACTGAGGTAACTTAGAAAAAAGTTGGGTTCTGGTTTAGCAAGTTTTTCGTATTGTTTTTTGTCTCTTAGTCAACTCAAGGGGCTTTGTGAATTCACGGATTTTAGGAAAAAAATGAGTAAGAAGTTTAACATTAGTTTGCAGCTTCTTGAATTATTGATCTTTTAGTATTATGATGACTTGGTTATTAAAGCCTACATCTGTAGTTTTAGAAATCCAGCTACATTCTAGTGTCAAACTCATCTGATACACATAAATTCTCTATAATAGTAGATAACTTAAAGACACTGAGTTACTTGGTTTAGGTTTTTATTGCTTGTCTTTTCTATTCAAAATACACATTTTTGTTTTGAATATTTGTTTTGAGTATTTCTGCTGACATTAATAAATTTCATGTGAAAAAGATTCTTCAACATTTGATACATTTTGAAGTTTACTGAACTTTGATAGCAAATAACACAAATGTAATTCTCTTGATATGAGTATAAAATGACTTTATTTTTGTTAACTTGGATTTAATCAGTTACATTTCAGTTGTTAAATTATTTAAAATGTATAATATGCAGAGTTTATTTTCTTCTAAAGTTTATTTTTTTGGTATTTTCTCTACATTTGTGGAAAGTAATTTTTCTTTTTTTTTTTTTTTTCTTTTTTTGGTGGGGGGGTACCGGGGATCGAACTCACGACCTCACACTTGCCAGGCAGGTGCTTAAGCCACTGAGCTAAATCCCCGCCCGGAAACTAATTTTTCAAATGTAGATGAATATTTTAACCTATGCATTTCAGAATTAAACATAAAATAGTAGATAAAGTGCATTTTTGTGGGCCTAAATTTTTAAGTGAGTGCCAACGAAATTCAAGTTTCATTATTTCTGCTGATTAGGAAGACTTCTCAGCTTAAAGTCATGACTTCCATAGTGGCAACTACTAAAACTGACTTGCACTTATTTTGAGGGCAAGGGCTTCTTTTTGTATTGTCATAGATCCACTGTCTCATATTAGCTTGTTTGCTGATTGTTTGCAATTTGTTGAGTGGGTGGGTGAATATCTCTATGTATGTATATGTAGATGTATACAGTTAAAAAGCTGGGGTTGGTGGTCTGTCAAATTTCTTTTTATACAGTTGCTCTCTATCCATGGGTTCCGTATTCATAGACTGAGCAAACCATAGACAAAAATACTTGGAAAATAGTTGTGTCAGTGTCAAATATGTACAGCATTTTTTTCCTTGATTTTATTCCTCAAACAGTAGTTTAGCGACCACATTTACATTGTACTAGACAGCTTAATCTAGAAATGGTTGAAAGCGTATAGGTCACATGCAGATACTGTGCCATTTCTCGAAGGGACTTGGGCCCCTGGAGTCTGTTCTCTGTAGGATCCTGAACCAGGGCTCCATGGACACCAAAAGTGACTGTGTATGTTTTTAATTCTTTCATCTGGAGTTGCTGCTTGATGTCATTTACCCTCCTTCTTTGACTCTAATACCAAACTGGCTGCCAGGGTATTTTGTGTATCTTAGATACTGCATGAAAGTATGTTTAAGGAATGAATAAATGAATGAAGTATGCCAAAATACGGATGCTAAAAGTAATGATTTTGTTATAATATTTGCATTTTGAAAAAATCATTAAATTAGATGTATTGTATTTGCCCTAAAAACCTTAATTATATTATTATATGTCTTCTATTTTTCTTGAGTTTCTAACTCTGATAGGAAACACGAATTCTTTTACTGTGGTCAGGTAATTAACACTGATTAGCCATTACCATTGCATTGTTTTGTTTTTTTTTTACCAATGCATTGTTGTTTTAAATACATATTTGAGTTGCCCCTTTTACTTTCCCTCCATAAATATAGTCAGAATGTAAATTCTTGCAGATGTTATTAATACACTTTAAGTGGTAAGAAAATTGATTTTGTTGAGGAAGGATTTTCGGAAGGTTTCATGTTTTTTGAAAGTTTGAGATAATACAGGTTTGTTTCTTTTTTTCTTTTTGTAGGTTTGTAATACGAATGGAATTTTTTTTCAATGTTTCATTCTCAAAACAAGTGGAAAAGCTCATTTTTTTTTCTGAAAATAATTGTATTATAATCATGACTTACTCTGTGACCCTAAGCAAGATTACTCGTAATCTTTCTAAATCAGATTCCTTTTCTTTGATATACTTTAAAGTCTAGAGATAATCAGATGGAGCAGGAAAGTGCCAGTACATGAGAAGACATCAGTAAGTCAGCAGCAAATGAAGAGGACATTATCAAACAACTTACTGTTAGGGAAGACTGGGGCTTAATACTAGGGGGAGAAGCTTGGGGCAACAGTGTAAAATACACAGCTCAGCACTAACCCGGGAGAGGTAAGGAACAAGGGTAGTTCCCATCGATTTTTGACTGTAGGCGTCTGTGTTCTGCCAGTTGAGTGGCAAAACAGTCAAGCAACAGCAAGGAAAAGAAGAAGCCCTCAGTCAAGAAATGTGGATGTTGGCAGCTGGGAAATCAGGTGTATTGAACTGGTTAAATATAAGAGGAATTGGATGGGTCACCAGGAAGTCAGCTGTGACCTGGTAGGAAGGTCTTAGAATTCCAGCCTGGTCTTTCATATCACATAACTGCCTCAAGTGCTAAGGGAAGATACCTATCATTTCCCCAAATTAGTCTCCATAAATGTTAACATTTTTTGAATTTTATTTAGCAGGCTTGAAAAGGAAAAAAAAATTTTTTTTAAACCAGATTTAGGCTTTCACCAAAAAAAACAGAAAAGAAAAAAAAAAAGAGAGAATTATCCAGGTAGAGTTGTTAGGTGAATCTTTTCAGACTGAAAAACAGAAAAGAGCAAAGTAGCTTCTTTTTTTTTTTTGGTACCAGGGATTGAACTCACAATCTTGCACTTGCCAGGCAGGTGTTTAATGCAGATGAGCTAAATCCCTGGTGCCCAAAGTAGCTTCTAGTAGGCCCGCAGAAATGAGTACCGATAGGTTTATTACTGCTATTTTGCCATTGGACAGGAAAACAAAATAAAGCTAAAAAGCGAAGGAGCTAGTATTTCTTTCTGATGAGTAGGATTACTAGGAACAAGAACTCTGAGATTCAAATGGTAGAGACTGCTAACTTTCCATTTATTAAAATGATAAACAAGAGTACCTTTACATTTGTATGATATAGAGTTTACAAACTTTTCACATTCATCTCTTAAGCTATACACTGATGAAGCAGGTGAAACAAGTTTGATTTTAAGAAAAACAAGAAGTTAAATGGAAAACAATTCTGGAGAATCTGTAGTGGTATTTGAAAAATGCTTTCCTTTCTGTAGATGGAAGAAATGGCACAGTGAAGGGCAGAACTTCAGAATTACAATCGTGAAGTGGGTTAGCTTTAAAAATTATAAAATGTACTATATGAGTGCCTTTGAGGAAAAAGTACTTGAATTAAAATGAGCTCACTGGATTTTTAAAATTTTTTAAATTTTATTTTAAAAGGGAGTAAAATTAAACAACAAAACAGAACAGAATAGGACATAAGAAAGCATAAATTTCAAAGCAAGACAACCAGAGATCTTCACTATCTGTCATATTGTCTCTTGTTTTCTTCCAAATGGCTGTCCTTATCCTTGCATATGGGGAGCTCATACTAAATAACATAGCCAATCTTTTCACAAGATGTGTAGTTCACTGGCTCCCACTTGCTAGGCGGGGGGGCGGGGGCACCGGACGGGGGACAGGACGACATGAGATGTCTGATTCTCAGCCCACATGCAGGCAGGATCACAGTCGTCCCCCAGAGACTGGAAGAGTTCCCTGTTCTCCCGGCACCCCGAGTCAACCACACCATGCGGGTCCCGATGCGCCAGGGTCTCTCTTCTTCGGGCACCGAAAGTCTGCCACACTCTCAGCCGCCCCTAGAGAGGGGAGGAGTTCCTTGTTCTCCCCGCACCCCGAGCTCACTGGATTTTAAAAGGTGTTCTTCAAGCAAAGTAAGGTGGTAATCTTAGACCGCGTGTCACGACTTTGCTCAGTGTTAGAGTCAGTGAACAGCACAGCTGAAATTTTCAGGCTGTTCTATCTTTTTTTTTTGGTACCGGGGATCGAACTCAGGACCTCGCACTTGCCAGGCAGGCGCTTGTGCTGCTGAGCCAAACTCCCGGCCCCCGTTCTGTTATATCTAAATACTCTGGATGGATTAGGACAAAGTTAAATTGACTGAAGCATTTTTAATATGCAGAAATCCTCTTCATTTCCTTAAACTAGAAAAGGAAGCTGGAGCATGGCTATGAAGGTGAAGGCTTTCATTAAAAAGCACCATGTTGCTTACAACTGTATAAACTTCCTTAAATGTTGCTCTGAGTTACAGTTTCCTCTTTACCCCAACACAATTGAGGATGACCAAGTTGTTGACTGTTTTGATTACCTGGATTCAAACGGATGGAGACAAATGGAGAACTCATCCTCTTTCTGGACCATGATGTTTGGAATACTCTATAGGCGACAGAAGTAATTTTTCTTCAGATTGCTGTACATAATGTATATGCCTTAAAAGTCCTGTATACCTTCAATTTTAAAAAAAACCACTTTCATAGGAGAAACAAAATAGCAGTCCTACAGGATGAGGGGGAAACAGGACAGGAGAGCTCCTTTGGAGTGGTTCTGCAAATTGCAAAGTGCAATTTTATTTTCCAGGAGGAAATCATCATGGACATTTTACTAGATTACAGCTTAGGAGGGTGAGATCAGCAAAACAGCAGGAGATACCAGCCCTTCCCTCCCTCTGACAAAAACTGAGATGCAGTCCTCTACCCGTGGATAACCCCTTCCCCCAACCCGGGAGAGCATGAGGGCCCAAGAGACCTGCAGGACACAGTGGGGGAGGGGGCGAAGCAGTGTGACTGACTCCACGGAAAGGATAGCTGGGGAGAGGGGCTTGTCGAAGGCACCCAGAACAAAGGCAGCTCCCTCAGTGTCAAGCATGCAGTAGGTGCCACCATAGTCACAGCACCGTCTTTTGCTGCTAGGAACACAAGCTCCCTCAGTGTTAAGCATGCAGTAGATGCCACCATAGTCACAGCACCGTCTTTTGCTGCCAGGAACGCAGAGCCATCACTGCTGAAGACACTGCGCAGAGGAAGGTGCTTGGCTGCTGCGGGACTGGGCCACCGCCTGCCCCCTCTCAGACGTGTGCCCCAGGCTGGTGCTTTGCTGGGTCACTTACTTGAATGCCAGACCCTGGCGTTGTAACCATGTGACGTATGACCACATTCACGGCCTTGGCTCTGTGGGTTCCCAGTGTGCGCTTTTGCCTCAGACAGGAGAGCTCCTGCGCACCGGCCCCGCCAGAGCCCTGCAGTCTGGTGGCTCTGTGCCCGCTGCCGAGGACAGACAGGAGCTTAGCTGCTGCTCAGTGAGCGTCTTCACCGGGCAAGTCATTATCGATGTGCTCGCTTTCCAGGCATAAGTGTGACCTCGGCCCCCGACTCGAAGGTGTGATCCCTGCACTGCCCCAACGGTGTGACTGCAGGTGCCACGCACTGCACATCACTGTCAGTGCGCAGTGGGGTCCCCTGGACCACCACCTCCCAGATGGGGGAAGCAAATCAGGAAGCCCGAAAGGCGTTCGTCACTCAAGGTCCCAGCATCCCCTGTACGGCTGTGGACACCCGCAGTTGTGTATGCCAAGGATCCCTGCTGTCTGCAGCCATGCTGCCCTCAGGTGCCTGCGCCGCACGCGCGCCTGTGTCTTCCCTGGGCCAGCTGCACCTCTGCACGCCGGGAGGCCGGTGTGTGACAGGTAGAGGAGCCAGTGCTCCATCTCCTGACAGGCGTCAGCGCAAGGCAGCATCACACCACAGAAGGAGTAACTTCCCCTAACAGACCCCAGGAGGGAGGGGTGTATGAATTACCTCACAAAAATGCAAAATAACTGTTCTGAAGTGTGCTCAGCAGGCTGTACGAGAAGACAGAGATGACTCAGCACATCAGGAAACAGTATGTGAACAAAAACAAGTTTAAAAGAGATAGAAGAAAAAGGACCAAACAATTCTGAAGCTGAAAACTACAACAGCATCAACAGCAGCAGTGGTCAAACATAAAAAACTTGTGAACTCACAGACAAATTATTTGAAAATAACCCAGTCTAAGGAGGAAAAATAAAAGCATGACCCTAAATAAGATAAGGGCCAGGAGTTGACCTCAGTGGCTCAAGTGCTTGACTGCTGAGCACAGGGTTGTAAGTTTGATCCCCATACCAAAATAATAATAATACTACTACTAATAATAATAGTAACAATAATAATACAAGTTGTGATCTTACTATTTCTTTTCCTTTATATAGTATGTAACTGCCCTTTTGTTCTATGAGGTGGTTTCTTTTAAAAAGAAGGCAGTATAGGACTTTTAAATAGTATTATGTTGTATAGTAATCTCAAGGGAAATTACTTTGAATCAGCTGTATTCTGTATGCTTTTCTAAAGAAATCTTACTGAGTTGATGAGATATCCCCAAAAGACTTGCATGCTAGGAATTAAAGAAGAGACAAAGGAGTGTAAAGTGATTTCAAAGAAATAATGAGTGAAAACTCCCCAAATCTGGGAACAGCACATACATCCAGGTACAGAAAAGTCGAAAGTCTTCATTCATATTCAAACCAAAGAATACTGCACCATGGCGTGTTACAGTTAAATGCTCAGAAACACAGACCGGCAAGAAGATGAGAAGCAGCAAGGGAAGAAGTTTCCCACGTGCCAGGAAACTTCCAGGTGGCTGGCATTCCGTTTCTCAGAAAATTTGCACGCCAGCAAAGTAAGGGGGTGACACATTCAAAATACTAACAGAAGACAAATTTTTATACCACACATATCTGACCAGTAAAGTGATCCATCAGAAGCAGCAGAGAGCTAAGACCTCATCACAGAAGCTGAGGGCCTCAGTCACTAGACTCCCTTTCAGGAAATGCTAAGGGGACGTCTTCCAGCTGAGGAGAATGCTGAGTAGTAACAAGAATTCACATGAAGTTATAAAACTTGCTGGTAAATGTATACCATTGAGTGTAATGTAAACCATTAACAGTGATATGAAAAGTATGCTAACATTTCTACTCAGAGGGTTAAATTACAAAACTGTTTAATAGCTAATAATTTGCTGTCGGGCACACTATCTAAAAATGTGGACTGTGTTTTGGTGCAATCAGAGTTGTTATTGTTACGATTCAGTTGTGATATGTGTGTGTCTCCCGAAGGTTTGTATGTTGGAAGCTTGGTTCCCAGCTTGGGGACAGTAAGAAATGGGGTGAGCTTTAATAGAGGGAGCCTTGTGTAAGGTCACTGGTGCGCCGCCTGCAGCAGAGATTAGGGTCATTCTCCTGGGACCTTGGTTAGCTCTGGACAGAGGACTGCTGAGGAAAGCTAGAGCGGCCCTGCGCCTGCTGCTGCCCTGCCGGCTGCCGCGGGGTCTCCCCCGCATGCGTGCTGCCATCCAGGGATCCCCATGGGCCCTCAGGAGATCCAGAGTGGAGAGGCAGCCAGGCTGAGGCTTTCAGCCTCCACACTGAGCTAAACAAACTGCCTTCTCTGTGGAGTACCCAGCCCTGATACTTCACTAGAGCGACAGGAAATGCAAGAGTACAGTTAGCAGCTTAAAGTACACTCATAACCATAAGTTGTATTTTTGTAAGCCTCATGGTAACCATAAAGCTAAACAATAAATCAAAAACCATAAGCCATAAACCATAAAACCATAACCATAAACCAAAAAGAGAAAGGAATCAAAACACACCACTACTGAAAATTATCAGATCATAAAGGAAGACCGATAGACAAGAAAGGAACAGAGTCTACATTTTAAAAAAATGTCATTCGGTCCCTACTACCTCTGGAATGTAAATTGGTTAAATTCTTCAGTCTAAAAACAAAGTTACTGAATGAATTAAAAAAATCCAAGCAATTCAATTCAGATTTAAAGACACACATTACAATGAAAGGGAATAAATGAAGAAAGATATTCCATACAAATGGAAACTGGAAGAGAACAGGAATAGTTACACTTCTGTGAGGAAAAAGTACACTTTAAAAAACTGTAAAAAGAGACAAATAGTGCCTGCTTGGCAAATGGGAGGTCGTGAGTTTCATCCCCGGCACCAAAAAAAAAAAAAAAAAAAGAGACAAATAGGTCATTATTTATTGGTAGTGTCCAAGCAAGAGGACATAAGATTGTAAATATAGGGGTGGGGATTTAGCTCAGCCGCATAAGTGCCTGCCTTGCAAGCGCGCCGCCGTGAGTTCAATCCCCTGTAGCAAAAAAAAAAAAAAAAAAAAAAATCACAAATAAAACAGCATGGTCCTGATATACCAGTAGAGTAATACATAAAGAAAAACTTTAAAATACCTTGTTAGACGAAAACGGAAAATCCAACATACCAAAATTTATGGGATATAGCAAAAGCATCTTAGGGAAATTTATAGCAATAAAAAAGGAAAAAAAATTAAACAGTACACAAGGAATCAGAGACAAAACAAAAAAACCCTAAACTCAGAATTAGTATAAGGAAGAAAATAAGATGGATGGATCAGAACAGAAATCAATGAAAGACAAAACAACCCAAAAGATCAGTAAAATTGATTTATCTTAAAACAAAAAAAGAATAAAAACAATGATAGTTTCAAGACAATAACATATTAACAATGGTTAATACATTACGTATTGTCATCTTTACTCAGATTACAAGATATAGGCATGAAAAAATGATCAAAGCATAAACTTTTCTTTTTGATGAGCTAGCAGGTTACTACTATAATTACCTGTCATATATATAAGTTCTTTTAGGCAGTTTTCTTTCCCTTTCACTTTCACCATAGCTGTGGTACATTTTGGATCTATTTACTCTTTCAGTTTTTTACACTAGGGAGACAATACAGTGTTTACACATGCAAGTCTGATTTATGGCACTTATGAGTATGGTCTCTGGTTGCATTTATTTACCTATAAAAGTTTCAAGTTTGTCCTTTTTTATAGTGGAGTACTACTCCACATTGAGTTGATTTTTGAAGAGACTAGCAAATTGGTAATCTTGACTAGGATGTAGAAGAGTCAAAATTGCAAATGAAAAAGGAGACATTGTAAATCACTTAGCTTAAAAGGATCATGAGAGACGATTATGAACATTAGAAGAAATGAAAAACTCCTAGAACATATAACCTATCAAGATTGGATCTTGAAGAAAGAAAATCTGAGCCAACCAATCAGGTGAGTAAGGAAATTAAAACTAATAAGTTTCCCATAAAAGCTCAGAACCTGATGTCTTCACTGCTGATGTCTATCAAGCATTTAAAGAATAATTTATAACAATCTTGACATTTTTCCAGAATATTGAACAGTAAAGAATACTTCCAAACTTCATGAGACCAGCATTACCCTGATAGCAAAGTTAGACAAGGATACTTAAAAGGGAAACATAACAGACCAGTGTCTCTGATGAATATAAATGCAAATATCTTCAACAAAAATACTTGTGTTTTTGCAAACAACTCAAAACACGTTAAAAAGATCATTCACTGTGATCTAGTAGAATTTATCCCTTTGATGCAAGGATGATTTAACCAATGCATATCAATAAACATGTTATATTAGGTTAACAGAACAAAAGGAGAAAAGATAATGTGATTGTCCCAGTAAATGCAGCCATAGCATCAGACAAAATTCATTATCCTTTCCTGATAAAAAGAAAAATGAACAAATTGTATATAGAAGAATTCTACCTTGCCATGATAAAAGTCATATATGAAAGTTTCTTAGCTAACATCTTAATATCAAAAAGGAAAAACTGAGTTTTTTTCCCTCTAAAATCAGAAACAAAACAAGGGTACCTGCTGCCTCAGTCTGTTCACACTGCCAAGAGAAAATCCCTTAGACTAGGGAATTTATAAACTGCAGAGACTTCACTGTTCACAGTTCTGGAGGCTGGGAGGTCCAATATGAAGGTATCAGCAGAATCAGTGTTTAATGAATTTATTCTCTGCTTTAGAGAAACAGTGCCTCATAGCTGGGTGGAAAAGATGCACAAACTCCTTTAGAGCTCTTTTATAAGGACACTGATTGTAGGAGGCAGGTAGACCTTAATGACCCTTTGACCTCACCTCTAATGCCATCTCATTGAGGGTCAGGTTTCAGCACATGCATTTCAAGAGGACACAGACACTCAGGCTAGCACTCACTCTCAACAGCTTCCTTGACATGGTACTGGAAATCCTAGCCAGAGCAGTAAGACAGGAAACAAACAAAAGACATCCAAATGGGGAAGAAAGACATTAAATTACCTTTTCAAATGATGTAATCCTACTTACACAAAATTCTAAAGACTCCAGGTGGGGGAGAACTATTGGAAATAGTAAATTCAATAATGATGTCACATACAAAAATCAAAATACAAAAATCAGTAGTATTTCTATACACTAATACATGTGTCTGTCTGAAAGACTAATAAAAATACTCTGTGATAGTATCAAAACAAATAAAATACTTAGAGTTAAATTTAGCCAAGGTAATGACAGATTTGTAAACTGAAAACTAAAAACTTTGATGAAAATACAGAAATAGGCACAAATAAATGTAAAGATATCCTGTGTTCATGTATTGGAAAAGTTAACATTGAAATGTCCACATTACCCAACATGATATAGATTCAGTGCAACCCTTATCATAATGCCAAACACATTTTCCACAGAAATAGAAAAATCTAAAAATTTGTGTAGAACCCCAAAGATCCCATAATAGCAAAAGAAATCCTAGCAAAAGAAACAAAGCTGCAGGCACTGAGTTCAAAATATATAGGATAATTATAATAATCAAAATAGCATGTACTGGCATTAAAAGCAGATGTATTATACCTATCACACTGAATAGAGACTCTGGAAATAAATCCACGAGTTTATGGTCAGTTGATCTTTGATAGAATCAGTAGCAAACAAATGTGTAAGGATAGGCTTGTCAATAAATGTTGGACAAATTAAATATCTACTCCATGCAGAAGAATGAAATTGGATCCTTGTATCACTCCATATACCCAAATCAAACTTGAAATGGGTTAAAGACTTGAAACAGTAAAACTCTTAGAAAAAAAAATAGAAAAAGTTTGATATTAGTGTTGTGGGTATGGTCTTAAAGCATAAATAACAAAAGCCAAAAAACCCAAAAACCAAACAAAAAAGCTTTCACACAGCAAAAGAAACCACAGAGTGAAGACACAGCCTACAGAATGGAAGAGAACAGTTGCAAGCTTTCTATCTGGTGAGAGACATGAGAGCTCTTTATCTTACATGTCTGAAGCATGTATGGAAGTCTGCAGCTCAACAGCAAGAAAGCAACCCGAGTCAAGACCAGGCAAAGAACCAGAATAGGCTCTTTTTAGAAAAGACAAGCAGATGACCAACAGGCACTGGAAATAACATTAAACATCTTTACCCATCAGAGAAATACCAAAGCCACTGTGAGGTCATGTCTCATGCTTGTTACAGTGGAGGTCATAAGACAAAGGATTACAAGCGTTGGACAGGCAGAGAAAAGGAAGTTGTCACACACTGGGTAATATAAACCAGCACAGGCACTATGGAAACAGTAAGAGTTTCCTCAGGAGTTTAAAAATGGAACAACCATGTAACCCACAAGTTCTCTTTCTGGCTGTAAGTCCAAAGGAAATGGAATAAGTATATTGAATTGATAGCTGCATTTCTGTATTCATACTTATTCACAATAAAATGTATAGTCAGATACTCCTTTTAACCTTTAAAAAGCAAGAAGTCCCATCATTAATGAAGTAGCTGTATCTGAAAAATCATTAACATACTAAGTAAAATAAGCCAGGCACTGAAAGAAAATGCATGGTTCCACGCAAGTGAGGAAGTCTAAGAAAGTCAAACCATAGAAAAGGAGAGTAGATATGTGATTACTTCTTGGAGTGAGGAGCAGTGGGAAGATGTTGGTCAGAGTGTCATAGTTTCCTCTGGTAGGAGGAATGAGCTCTGGAGATCTGCTGTCAGTAGGGTGGCTAAGTACTACACTGTGTACTTGTGAGTTGCTAGAGAATAAACGTTGTCTGACGTGATGGCATGCATCTGTAATCCCAGCACTCAGGAGGCTGAGGCAGGAGGATGCCTTCGAGTTCAAGGCCAGCCTGAGCTACAAAGTGAGTTCAAGGCCAGTTTGAACTGCATAGTAAAACCCTGTCTCAAAAAGGCAAAAATAAACAAAAATCTTAAATGTTCTCACCATTAAAAATAATACAGTAGATAACTGATGATAATTAAATTGACTTACTAGTTTCAGAATACATATGTATATGAAAACATTCCATAAAAATGTAGATTTTTGTCATTTAAGCCTTAATAAAACAGAACATTGTTTAAATCGTAAGAATTACAATTTCAAGTTTTGTTAGATAAACGTAAACACTGCAAGTACTGTTTATTTTTACTAGTGGGCTTTTTACAGAACTGATGTAATCAAACTCATTTTTAAAAATCTAATAAATTTTCATACCTGTAAGATAAAACACAGTTCATGAAAACGTATATTTTCAATGCAGTACTTTCCTTGGACTTCAATATATATACACACTATTTTAGGTATTTTTTAATGTTTATAAAAGTGAAATGTATAATTTATTTGTATAATTAATATTCCCTCAACCTAAGTGTTGTTTTGTTAAATTGGAGGTATATCTTAAAATTAATGGCATCTTAACATTGAAGAAATACAGTAGTGCCAATTTGTGCATAAAAATTAGGACAGTTCTCTTTAGTGTTGTTGAAACTATTAACATTTCATGTTTGGTGATATTATAAAAATGTATGCAGTTCTGTTGCAACATTTAAAAATGTGAATTAGTATGTATGTTTCCCATGTAGTTGAGTGACAGCAATACATTATGGAATTTGGTTTGAATTTTTCCCAGACCATGTCAGATATGTTACAGTTTTGAAATGATCACAGTCAAGCTTTGTCATGACTAAAATGGAAGTTTTAGCAATATATTATGTAGAAAATGCTAAAAATTCTGTAAAAGTACCTTCTTACAGCTCAGTAAGTTGTTGGCTTACTGACTTCAAACACTGATATGTATTCCCCTGCATGAACACCTGATGAGGCTGCAAGTTCAGTGGCTAAGCTGTGAAGACATTTTTCTTGTGTTAAAAAAAGAAAGTGGTTGATGTAGATGCTATTTATAAGTAATTTAAATTTTTATTAAATTTTCCTCTATTAGAACTGAAATTCTTTAAGGACCCACATCAAGGGAAGAAACAGGAGCCCCATTATATGAAGCTTTAAAAGATGGCCTGGGTTTATTTTAGGTTCAAATGCCAATAGGAAATATTTTCATAAGAACTCTTATACTGTTAGGACTCAGGTTTTAAATTTTCGTAGGTTTTATGTTGTCTGGCACTGTTAGCACCATAAGTCATCTATTTTTATTTTTTTAGAACATGACACTTAAGAATGTACGGCCAGGTGTGGTGGTACATGCCCGTAATGCACTCAGGAGGCTGAGGCAGGAGGATTGCTGTGAGTTCAAGACCAACCTGGGCTACAAAGTGAGTTCAAGGCCATCCTAAATTACATAGTGAAAACCTGTCTCAGAGACAAAAAAAACAAAAACCCCCCATAGGACATTAATAGAAGAAACGCTTCTATTAGATCTTAATACTTGCCTTTTTGAGGAACAAGGGTTATTTTAATTATCTTTTATCCCTTCTTGTCAGTGGCCTTTGCAGTGTTCAGTAGAGCCATCACTAAGCCCATTTCTGTGCCTAGAAACAAGCGTTCCTCTGCAAGGTTTTAGATTTGTAATTCCAGAGCAGGGAGGACAGATCTCTTGCTGATTGTAGCTTTGCTTTTCCTTTCCACAAGACTCTTGCCCGGTATTTAGTTTGCAGTTACTGCATGGTTGTCTGTCTCCTGAAGGAGACAGTGTTTACCTGCCCGTGCGGTGCGTACTGAGAATTATTCCTTTAGTAAATATGTACTTATTTTTAGAAGATGTGTCCCTCATCAGTGATCAGCGTTTTATATATAAGAACTTTTTTTTTAATAATTTTATTTAAAGAGGAAAAAACAAAACAAAATAAACGGAATAAAGGGTAGCAACCATACAGTATTCCAAGGAAAAAAGGAAAAGTACAACAACAATAAAACCTAAGAAATTATTACTTGACTAATTACATACTGACTTCTCGGAAATAGTTGCTCAAGTTACAAAGTTAAAGCATGTAAAGTAGACATTCAAACAGTGAGACTGTTAACAGTTCTGCTCCACAATCTGACAAAAACAACAATATGGTCATCCATCTTACCCACTCAAATATACGTGCAATTATATCAATAGTGTAAAATTAAACACAAGAAAACAGAGCAAAGCGGATCACAAGAAAGCAATGTAAGACATAAATTTCAGAGCTAGACAATTGGAGATATTCACTCTCTATCATATTGACTCTTGTTTTCTTCCAAATAGTTGTCCATATTGTCACATATAGGGAATTCACATGAAACAACCTAGTATGGAATTGATCTGAGCAGGACGAGGAGGGCATTACAGGTCTTCAAGACCATACGTTAGGGAAGCCATGAATGGCTGTCATAGTGTCTCGCATTCTCCTCAAAACAGCTGTCCATACCTTAATGTGTGTTGAACTTAAACAAGGCAAAGCAAGCTAAGATCACTTTGAACAAAAAGTGAGTTTTGCTGGACTTCACATCATGACATTATGGAATCAGCACTGGGTATTGTAGTGTCTCTTTTTCTTCAAAGTAGTTGTTCATTTCAACATGTGTTATATAGTTGGTTCTCGTAAACTGTTTATAAGCTCTACACACGCGTGAGTCTCTACATGTATATCTATCATTTCTGTATTAGCAGGAAAAACAAAACAAAGCAAGATAAAACAATTCCTAGAAAAGCATGAGGCAGAAAAGTCACATAAAACCACAATACAAGGTGATCTACAATGGTTACCATGGTGTCTCAGCAGTGTATAACAACATTAATAAAAACAAAGCATTAGAGACATTATAAGACTTCAAAAGCAAGTAATAATCAAACCAGAGTGGGTATCTTAGTGAATCTTGTCATCTTCAGTG